>JAWQRJ010001216.1:0-16593 GCA_033557515.1 Diorygopyx duplodentatus
TATCAACGTTGCATTTAACCAAAAAGTTAGCTCCAATTATGCTATTATAACATAATTTCATTTAAGATCTTCTTTTATTTAATCTAAAATTTTAAATAGTTCAGCGAGATTTTCGTAAATCCCTAATTACGAAAATACTTTGACAGAATGGTGTATTTTAAGAGCTACAGACTCGGTTAAATAGAACAATATTGTTTTTCCAAAAAAATGCATCGCCTGATAGTTATTGAAAGAATTGAAAATTGTCATTTTCTTCAAGTGTGAATATTTTCCATATTATTTATCGTATCAAAAAATTTCGAAGGAAAATGTTGTAGATATCAAAACATTCTGTGATAGATTTTAAAAATCTTTTTTACCTTAAATTTAAAAATAAGCTTAAATTTCGAGATATGACCGAAAGTTATATTCTTTAAATGGAAACCATAGTTGATTTTGACATTATTAAATTACTTGATTTTTGCCTTTCCAATGATAAGGTTCGTTTCTATGTTTATTGCTTCCATGTTTCCTTTTTTTGCAATTTATTGACTTACTAAATTTGAGCAGAACTGTTTTTTCAGAAAATCTTTTTTCTCTATATCTAAAAGTACAAAAGATAATAAATACTAGAAATACAGTCTTTTGTTTTGAAAACAAAACATAGTTCTTAATCATTGATAGTACGATGTTGGTTAAAATCTGTGCGAAATATGATTTTTCGTCATATCTGCTAAACTATGAAAGATAAATACCTCGAACCTGATATCGTTAGAAAGGGAAAAATTTGCCAAAATCAACTCTGCTTTCCATTTAAAAAAATACAACTTTGGGTCACATCTCGAAACTGGTGCAAGGTAAAAAATATTTTTGTAATGCATCCTACAGAATGTTTTTATTAGGGCGCGGATCTTTATTTAAATAAATATTTTCGTACTTAAATAAATATTTTGTGATTTTTGATGATAAATAAATATTTTGCGATTTTTGACAAAAATAAACAAATTCTTTTTCATTTAATCTAAATATAATTCAATATTTTTCTAGTTCTCTTCTTAAAAAATCTATGTACAAAGAGGACGAGAATTCAAATGGAAATACAATTTCCCAATAAAATGTTGAGAATCGCTGCCTGCCTGCAGTTCTAAACCTGCGAACACAAATATTATAGAAGCCGCACTGCTGACGAAATCTCGAAAAGAAACGACTAATTACAATATCAATTACAAAGTTACAACATTTGAAGAGGTGTTAAATAAAGATCCAGGCTATAAAATTTTACTATGTATCAAAAACAAGCTTCTTGGGATCCTTAATGAAGAAAAGGAGGAAGAAAATGGAGATTTTGAAGTATTAAACGCTTTGAGCCGTTCAGACGTTTCATTTTAGATGTTTAGTTTTTTTAGAAATTTATATTGGATATATCTTAGAATAATATGATCGAAACAATTTTTTGATATCTCGCACAGATTTTTCATTAAAAAAATGATAAATGTTCATTGAGAAATATTAGAATTGATTTCTTAAATTTTAACGTATCTATATTAAAAAATCGATAAAAATTCAATTTTCATTTTGGATGTGCAGTTTTTTAGATAATAATATTGGATATATCATAAAAAATGATAAATGTTCATTGAAAAATATTGGTCTTAAATTTTAACGCGTCTATATTAAAAAATCGATCAAAAATTCAATTTTCATTTTAGATGTGCAGTTTTTTAAGAAATTTATATAAATATATCATATAATAATATGATGCTCCAATTACTTCATGTGATGTGGAAAGAAGCTTCCCCCGATATAAAGCTTTGTTTCAAGATAATCAAAGATGTTTTACTTTTATTATTAAAGCAACCAAAGATTTTTGTTGTTGAAAAAACAAGGTACATGGACAATAAATCAGTCTGTTTGTTATTAATGTATTAAATTATTGAAAATTAAAAATAACAAATTAATTTGTTGCAAATATGTAATCAAGGAAATATAGAATTGCAGTAAACCAGACTTTTATTTATGTAGTTATTTTACCAATAACAGTAAATTTTGGTAGCTATGCAAACAAGAATTTAAGAAATGTGTCATAATGAAGTCATTTAGCTAATTTAGTGCTTCAAGGTCTCATTTAAAAAAATGAATAAGTCACAGTGATTCATAATTTTACATGCTTTTCTAACTTTATGAGAGAAAGTAAAACGGGCATCAAATTGTTAAGTGCTTCTCTTTTCAATCAAGGTGATTTTAAATATTTATATAATTGTGATCCTATTGACGCAAGTTTTATTTATATTTATAACTTATTTTATATATTTTAAGATGTATCATGTAATAACCTTTTCTGTAACATAATTTTTGAACATTTTTTCTATTGTAGTATAGATTTCGGCTGATGATGGTTTGCTCTACTCTTGCAAGGTGGACCAACAACTTTTATTTCTATTTTTAATCTTTTTTTAAATTTTTAAAGCGAAAATGTCCATATTTAAACAATCGCTTTGAAAGTTCTACTTCTAATGCTATTTACTTAAACCGATAAATACACCGATCCTTGTTAAGGACACTTTTTTTTAATTATGTTTTTAAATAGATGTAGTAGATATAGTGGGTAACGAGAAATAATTGAAGTATTTTAATTTATTTCTTAGTGTATTTTTTTCAACGTTAGCTCATGCTTAGAAATTTATTATGAATTAATTAATATATTATGATTAATAGGCAAATGAACGAAGTAAGGTAAATTACGAGTATTTGAAGAATTTTTCCATTTTTCAAATTTATGTTTACAAATATTAATTTTTATGTTAAAATTAAGCTTTCGTTGTAGCAATACAATATTTATTTTAATTAAATTGCAGGTGGCAGTAGTAAATTTAGTAAGTATACATATGATTGATAGTAAGTTGTTCAAATAAAATTCATCCCCATAAATAATTATAGAGACGACGCTATAAATGATTGAAACAAAATCTGAGCAGGTGGTAAAACTGATATTGATGTCATGCTCGATGCGGTTTTAGGTTAGATTTTTGAAGATTTGGAATTCCAGCTAGATATTCATTGGCGTTCAAAAAAGCACAAAGTTTTTACGAAAACTGATCTCTACTTTTTTTAATTTAGTTTTTGTTTGCCGCAGACGGTTTTTGTTTATGCGTAGATGATCAAAAAAAGCAGACTAATAAAAAGGAAACTTACTTTTTGCTTTCGATTTATCCATGAGCATGAGGTGGTCGTGTTTATGCCACGCCATGGGTTGCTCCTGGGACACCATAAAGGGGGCCCCCCGGCACCCTTGGGGCTCCAGTTCAATCACTCAACGGTACACCACATCTCACCACAGGATAACGAAATCACGAACCGCATCCTTTCATATCTACACGCGCGCACCTCGGCCAGATACCGCGACAGTCGAAGAGCCGTCGGAAAATCCAAGCTCCCGCCAAAAACCCTTGCCACTCCGGGATGTATAAACAAAATCCGGCGTGCTCAGGGGTTAGTAACCTCGACGCTCAAGGCCAACACTCTGGATTCTGATGCCTCGGCACAACAACACAGCAACCAGCAGCAGACACTAGCTACTTCCGCCCTAGACTAGTATACTAGAGTGAGATGGAAGGACAACAAATCGACTTTGCGGCAAATACTGGTTTGTCGGTGGCGTTTTCACAAAAAACCGCAGGCCGAACGTTTGTTGGTGCCTTTTTGCGCGCCCGGAAGGCCCCAGAACAGTTCTTTCAAGGAGAAATTGCCCAAATTTCGTAGAGTCACTGACGGGTTATACCGGACACCCCTCCGTCTCGTCACTAATGGACTCAACCGTGCACTGCTATTACACTTAGGTCAAAAACACACCAACAAAATAACAACAAATCCTAAAAAGCGCCGTACACAAACTGTATCCACGTTAAAATCGATGTGTGCTGCGATTGTGCGTCCTCGGAACTCACTTAAAACACGATTTTTCCAGCAACTACACGGTGTTCGAGTAAAACTCGCGCGGACAGTACACAAATCCCACGTGCAAACTACGCTCTTAAATCCCTCAATTCGGCCGTATACGCGAAGAAATCCTCTCGCAACGTTGTTCACGACGCGCAAATTATTCACCCGCCCGGTTGACACTTATTTTTTACTTAACAATCACAATCCTCTCTCAACGGACGCTTAATCAAAATACGTCTCAGTTAGCTAGTAACATGGCAACTGTTACCGGGCGCAGCCAACTGGGCTGTCGACGACGCGCACCGTCAACGTATCAGAATGCAAACAATACCGAACCCGCGCGACCGACCCGAGTCGGTCCGATCTTAGCAAGACGCCCGACTGCGGCTTCGCGCTCCTATACTTAAAATCAAGGAAAATACCCCATAATTTCAAACCTAACCCATCAATCTAGCTAAAACGTCATTCTGAAACGGTAACTTGTTAACCCCGATCGACCTGACTGTAAATTACCGAAATTAACAACACGTGACGTCACCGTGAGCGTTTGAATTTTATTATTTCGCAATATTACGTAAAATCCGTCTGTTGTTGCGCACTCCAACGCCGCCTACGCTCATCCCGTCGGCCAGGTGACGTAATCACCTACGCGCCCGCATACGTCACGGGAGTGACGCTTGTCGAATTCTGGACCGAAATCGACCCCGATTTTTATTGCCGGTTTTAGGACGGGAGTGGGGGAACTGGATCGACAGGGTACCGTATCTGCCGGTGGTGATTTTGTATTTTTTTGCGGTTCTCGCACTGTTGACTTCGTAAAATTGGAGGAAACATTGTGACAGTTTGTGATTTGTAATGTTTGGAGATCAGATAAAACTACCATTTTTATACCTACCAAATTGTCTTCTTACCAAATTTTTTTTTTCAATTTCTTCGATTTCAGCTTTGATGATTCAAAAATCAATTGCTAAAAGTAAGGTGACCATATGTCCCGAATTTCCCGGGACAGTCCGGAATTTTCACTCCCTGTCCCGATTTTTTACAACAGATTTTTTTGTCCCGAATTTATAGCATTTCTCCCGAATTGTTCCGAAAAACAGTAGTGTGAGAACGTAAAATAATTTGTTAATTGATATATTAATTCGATTGTGATTTGAATTTATAATATATATTTTTTAATTATCAACGGTGAATTACATACGTGCTAAAGGTATGTTTATGTTTTACTGCAGTTTAATTTAATTTATTATTTATTTTTACCATTGATTTTTTTAGTAAAGGGTTCCAAAAAAAGAAAGTGTATATTTAACGAAGACCTACAGAAGGAATACCCGTTCATTGAAAAAACTGTAAGCGATTCCGATGTACGGTGCAAACATGTTCTTCAAAATTTCCAATAAGTCATGGTGGACATACAGATATTAAACTTCATATAAATAGTAATAAACATAAAATGTCAAACTCTGCTGCTGCATCTAGCTCGTCATTAAAGAATTTGTTCAAACAGGAGAAAATGGGTGATAAGGAAGAATAATTAGCTGCAGTAGAAGGTACTTTTGCATACCATACTATTTGCCACAACCATAGCTTTAGGTCTATGGATTGTACCTACGTCTAAGCTGCTTCAAATGGAATTTGAACCTAAATTTGCTAATGCGGAAGCAATAATGCTAAATGTTTTCATGTCTTACGCTTTAAGAGCTTTGCACAATGATTTGGAAAATTTTTCATTTGTTTCAATCTTAACCAATGCGTCAAATCACAAGGAAATAAAACTTTTTACAATACTTGTTAGATTTATAGATTGGAGTTTTGGAGTCGGAGTAAATTTTTTAGAATTTAAATCCTTACCTGGTGAAACATCCCATATTGTTAGCAACTATTTAACTACCTGCCATGAAAAAAATAATTTGAAACAAAAGTTATTGGTCTTTGTGCCAATAATACGAATTCTAACTTTGGAGGAGCTCATAAACGTGGAGAAAATAATGTTTTTGTTAAACTGAAACGAAACCTTAACCATGATTTAATTGGAGTCCGATGTGCAGCGCACATTTTCCATAACACTATAAGAACATCAGCTGATGAATTATTATTTCTAAGATATACTTATACTTTAAATCTTATACTGTTATAGTAGAAACATTGAACAAAAATTGCAACTTCGTAGAAACCGATTTTTCAATGATACTAGGGTATTCACAAACAAGATGGTTAGTATTAATTCCCGTCATTGGGAGGGTACTCCAAATGTTTTAACCACTGAATGCTTATTTTCAATTTCAAGAAAAGTGTCCTATGCTTATTTTAAAATTCTTTGAAAATCCAGTGGCTACATTTTATTAACGCTCAGGGTTCAATATTTCATACAACCATCACAACAATTGAAAATCAAACTGCGTCTGTATTTGATGTAATGGCTTCAATGGAAGCTCCGAAAGCTTCAATATTGATAAGATAGGGGATAACTTTATTTCAATAAATTGTAGTTTTAAAAAAACTCTAGAAAAACTTGACGAGAATGCAGAATGTCACAACACGAAGTTATCAGACTGCCCTTACTTATTTGGAGAAACGGACTAAAACATATTTCAGGACATGGAAATACAGTACAGCTGCATCATATTAAATGAAATCCCTTCTTGGAGTCAAGTTGAAACAGGCTTTTTGTTAATTAATAAAATGATACCAAACCATAAATTATTGGAAATTAATATATATGAGGAATGCGTTTACCTTAAGCAATATATCACGGAAGAAAAAATATTGGAATGGTCAAAAAATAAGACGTGCCCAGTTCAGAGATGGATGGAAATAATTGCATATTTTAATAAGAACGAGATTCCTTGTTCAAATGTTTTAAAATTGCCAGAACTTTTCGTTTGTTTTCCTGGCACTAATGCGGCAACTGAGCGAGTATTTACCATTATGAACAGTTTTTGGACTAGTGATAAGACACAGCTTAACGTGGAGACTTTGAATGGTATGTTAATCACCAACATAAATGTTGATGAAAATTGCACGGATTTTCAATATTCAATATTCATGCTTCAGAGAAATATAAGGCTACTTCATAAAAATAATTTAGAAGGGTTAATTTATTATTTTGTTTAAAAATGAATACCGCGTTTTGATTATTATTGACATATATTTGATATTATTGAAATATCTGAATAACTCGATTTCCAAATGATACCTGCGTTAATTTTTCACCCTAAATATGAAATCAACCAACCTAAGTTACATAAACCTCAAAATTGATAACTAAAATTGATAGGCAACCCAATTTACAACAAATGAATGTATTGTCAAAGGATCGCTTTTGCAGCAAGAGAAATCGGACAATCGAACAATCTTAAATAATCGGAAAAGGATACATTTTAGGTATAGGGAAACCTAATACCGTTTATCGAGAATTTTAATTCTGCATTCGATAAGATAAAAATATTTGGTAGGTGCCATTTAAAAAAAATCACTTTTTGCTTTTAAAGTTTTCTTCCTTGTACTCATTTAAAGTTTTCTTATTTCAAAATTCAATTTTGTGAAGACTGTGCGTAAGAATGTCCCGCCTGGTGTATATCTAAAAAGTTCAATGTCTCAACTAACGGCTAATAGAGTATGAACATTATCGCATGTCTAATTATGAAAATTCGATTTTTCAAAATGTTGCTGTCGGGTCCAAAATACGAAAGTTGTGGAACATTGAATATAGATCAAGAAAAAAAAATTAAAATTGGGGTCATTTCATTTAAATTAACAAAGCTGTTGTCAACTTCCAGTATAACTGGAACCGCCAGCTTATTGCAAATATTTTTATCTTTTTATAAAATTTGATCCTACCATATCCAAATTTTTTACTTTATTAATTTAAATACTTTAATTTTTCGACTTCTAGCTTTATGCTGCTGGAAATGCAGCATTTGATCAATATGTTGAGAGTAGTTGACAGACTTTTGACAGAGTTTTGGAAAAGTTCTCGTGGTGTACTTAAAACATTCCCCATCTTTGTTGAGAGCTTTTACGTACTGTTTCATAAGCCCTAATTTAATATGCAAAGGAGGCAATATTATACGATCTCTGGACACTAGTGGAGCATTTATCACATTCAGCCTCCCTCAACGGAACTAGAGCCTCCCTCAAAGGCCAATCTTTCTTAGACCTGCGCTCAGCTTTAGCTCTGCTGTCCCATAAGCATATAAAACAGGAACTCATAACAGGCATAATAGCAGATTTTTAATTGGGATAAATCCGTTTGAAACGATTTATTCCGGTAATATTCGCAACGCAAAAATAACAGTCATCAAGATGGTCTCATTGTTCTCTGACGTCTTATGTTGAATTGTTTTAAGACCAGGTAGGTAAGTACTAGGTAAGACAACATAAGGAACTTATGTTCTCTCACCTAACTGGTCTTTCTGGTGAAAGGGGGCGAAGAGGGTAACAAGTACGGATAATTCGCGGTAAACACAAAGTGATACGGGCACTTCCGGTGCCGACGCCGTTCCCGAACGACTCGCGAAGTTGCCGGATTATGCACGTAACGTCCGGCGGGCTAACGGTAATGGCACGTGGCAAAAAGATTTTTTACGGCCCTCTGACGGGCCGGCTGCGGAACTTTTGATCTTTCGCGTAAATTGTTAATGCGCCGGTGTGTCGGCGATATTAAGGGTTCGGTAAATTGTGCGCCGAACTTCGGAAAACCGCCCGTTGGCGGGAGACAATGTATGAAAGTTTAAAGCATCGACGGCGAGGACGCCACTTTGAATACTGAGCACTTGGCGCGAAAGTTTTTTCCTACGGGAAACGCTCTAATTTTTATTGCCCACAGCTCTGAGAGGGCTTTACGTATTTGTTAAGGGGTCTATTCACCAAAAAAGTGAGCAAGAGCAAATATGTGCTTGCTTTCATGTTCTGTTGAAATGTTCACCGTGTGAACAAGTAAAAATATATTGTGTAAAGAAATCAAAAACTTAGAAAGTACAATGGATTGAAAGATACCATTCTGTGGGTGATTTCTTCATGTAATAACCTCACAAACAAAGAGCCAAATCAATTTACGTATTTTACTGGAGTTATAATTTGGAGTAAAGTTTACTATATAGTTTTATTACAAACTATTATAAGTGTCTTTTAAAATGGCAAAAGTTAACACAGTCAATGTAATAAAAATGTTAAAAAGAGCCTTTCAAATATCCATCAATGGTGATTAACTTGTAATACGCGAAGAAATAGAATTACACAGAAATTGAGGTCTTATAGACATGGATTACAAGGTTAAAGCCGTAGAATATTGGAATAGTGGAACAACTTGGAAAGGCTTGCATTTTATTTTATACAACTCTAGGCATTCTCTAACATATTAGATCTATTAGGATGGATGTATTAGAATTCGATGTATTAGGGTTTTAATTCAGCTTCAATTATAAGTATTATAGATATTGATTTTTCTCATTGTTATATTCGGTGCATTGTTACTTTATAGATGTAACAATGCACCTGAGTGAACTATTTATTTTAACTTCCAATATTAAAATTAACGAACTTTAGGTTGATGACGATTTAAATTATGTATTATCTAGGTACATATTACACATCTAGATAATATATCATTCAATGATATAATTTTGTATAATTATTTTTCGATACAAACATTAAGTAAAAGTAAGCTCATCATAACAATATATTATTAGTTGTTCAATCTTTCAAATCCTTCAAAAGTTCACCTACTTGAGTGAACCTGTTGCAACTGTTTAAAGAAAAAATAGAAATCCACAGTGTAATCCTTCTCAGTCAAATATAATTCCCTCCAAGTATTTAATTCTATTAAGTGTATGTTATAATACGTAATTATCACCGTTGCATTATTTCTAACTCCATCTTCATGAATAGTTTATACTAATGGGCATGAATATTGTAGCGCTGTAAACCACGTTACGAGACAGGTGAATATTTTATGGGACGAGTAAGAGCTGTTAATTTGGCCCATGCATGAAAATGCTCGTTTTTTTTTCTTTGGAAAACTAAGAAATAATTATATGGTCGACGTCCATAGAACTTGTCTAGTTCATCAGGATGAATGGCGATGGCACAAAGTGGGAATGTGTGTACAAAATGATACTAGCAAATTAAAGTAGCAAATTAATAGAAGTGAAATGACAACATCATAATCCAAAGCCAATAAGAAGGCTGTGCAGAAGATGTTGCTTATCCTTGCAGGAGATACTGTGAAATCCCCAGATGGTCTTTAGTAGAACAAATATTCTGGCCACCTAATATTCATTGTGCCCAATAGGTTTTCCAATCCTTAATAACACAGTACGTTATATTTATAAATCAACAATAGATCCCATCAATATTCAAGCACTCCAATAAGCAGTTTGCCCCATCCCGTGGAGTAGCATTTTCGACATTTCCCACCGGATTCTTCACCATTGAATACGCATCGCAATAGGGGATCGATACGGGCAGATTGATGCGGCCAGATAATGGGGCAACGTGGCGTCCCAGTTTCGGGATAGTTTCGAATGCCTCCCGGAGTTCGATTCCCCACCGCGCGTCCAGCTGGCCTATAGCGGACTCGGTCAGAGCGCACATCAAAACGGCAATTATCTGCTCGCGTCGCCTATTTTCAGAACGGGTTCTAATTGTCTCCAGAAATAACCGTCGCCACTATGGTTAATTTTAGTGAGTCAGGGACCGTGCCGCCTAATTATGTAATTATTTGTTCTATTCTTGGAGCGCGAGTTGAAATTCCTCCTCGTTAGGGGATATCGTGGGCAGATGTTGAACGCGAGATCAAAAAGTCCATCGTTCAATTCACCGGTTTCAGTATTTAGCAGTCTGCACGTTTTTGGAATTGAATGGAAAAGTGTCCACACTTCTTATAATCTTGATCAACAAAACAGTGTCTCAAGCGCTTCCTCTCTTAAAGCCATCACTTCTCACCATCACCTACTGCTCCTTTGCCACCGCTTTGCTTTTAGTATATATGGGTTCCAATCTAATGAGGAAAGAAAACTTCGATCCTGTTCTGATCCGATGCACTGTGCAGAAGCGACTGAGCAAACGATAATTTTTAAAGGACGTTAAACAGTCTGAGCAAACTGATTTTACATTAGCCCCACGCATTTGCAAGACTAATATTGGCGCACAGGAAGTCGATCTACGGCCAGACGACTCCGTGGACTTCACGTGGCCTCCTCCCACAGATGTAACGGAAAATGTAGCTGATAAAATGGAGAACGAGAGGTAAAAAGCTGAAACCGAAAGTGGTAAAATTACGAGCGCGCGAAAAAAATATAGGTCACTTTGAAAAAGAATTCAGTCTTGTAGTCTCTGGAAATCGGGGGGAGTTTGAGCAAGGGTGGGCGAATTTTGTCTGGCAGGGCCGGGGTTTGAGGTAGGCCGAACGAAGTGTAGCCAGAAGTGAGTGCCGGCCTAAGTCGTCGAGTATTGATCTCTAGTCTATTTCTCTTCCTCCCTCCTGCTGCTCCACATCTCTACATCGACGAAAAGCTACGACGCCTACCTTACTGACTGCGCCATCAAACCAGCTTCCAAACTAAACTAATTACTTTATCATTACGCTGGTAGGTCGGTCGATGTACTGCGACTAAGAATACGCTGTACATCTAGATATCTTATAGTTATACTCTTATTATAACTGTAGACGTGTACGATATTTTTGCATCAAATGTTCTTTTTAGGGTAAAAAAGAAGTGTAATTATATAAAAAGCTACTTAATTGAGAAGTAAATCTTGGGATACAGAAGTCTATGCATCAAAAATAAGAACTATAGTAAATAAAACACTAAAATCGAGTTCTTTTCTTTTTTATTTATTAACAGCTATCGTATAACAAATTCAAAATAATAATTATTTTTACACGTCTATGTTCTGGTAATATCCCACACAGGATTTTTCCATGAGATATGTCCAAACATTGCAGACGTATTATGTGTCCTAAAATGCTTTCTTGTTGAGAGGCAGCTAATGGGAACACAAGAGAAGCTGTGCGACTATACGATGATTATATTGTCATTTACTCTTTGAAAATGACAGATAATTCTATCGAAACACATGTAAGGGGGTAAACGTGTTATTGTAGAATCTTGTTTCACTATAACTTAGTTATTTTTAGTCTGGCAGCGCCATCGCGATCAAACAAACTCAAATCGTCGTTAGCAGCAAACTATTTCCCAATTTTCCAACTTTGAAGACTTATATAAATCGATTTTTTGCACCAGAATCTTGAAATCCAGTAATTATCGGTCGGCAAAGATACGCCGTTTTCGATGTCAGAAAATACAAATAAATATACAATTTTTACAAATAAATATAAAAGATCAAATAAGCCCCTTAGAGCAAACTAGGAACGCTGGGACGTCCTGGATTTTATTCCCAGTATGGTCGACCTTTATATTGAGTATCCCCTACCCTTCGTATTTTGGAAGGCACGGAATAAGCCGTTGATCCCGGCACTAGTCGAACACCTCTGTTTGCCGTTAAAAAGTTGTGAGGCCGTCCTCCCATACGTGTCGATTTTTTCTTATTCACCTCGGAAGCATTATTGTAGTTGTATGTATAATTAAATGGAAACGTCCAAATCCGTTCAATGCATTCGGCCCATTCGATGCCCCCAAATGTGCGGTTACCGTGAGTTGAGGCACCACAATCTTCAAATCCTGTAAATATCGCCCGACAAATTTCACCGTATTCGAGAGCAGAAAATACCCACATACATACGTACAAGGGTAGCGCGTTTAATTACTATTAGAGATTAGATTATAAGAAAGAATAGATACAAAATTGCTAAACAACATTCTTATTAAAAACAACCAGATACATAATAGCACTCGCAGGTAATAGTTTTCTAGATTCTGTGGTTTGCAACCAACACCTAGGATCAAGAAATTCTGTTTATTCTACGAGTGCTGTACAATTAATAAAATAAATTAGTTTCACCTGTATCACATTTAAAATTATTCTAGAAATAACTATCTGCGTATTGGTTTTTTTATAAATAAAATTAATTTAGTTAAGCACCTTGTTGGTTTCGTTGTTCTCCCATAATGTTACACAAACATTATTTTTTCAGGGTCAAATGGAATATAGCTGGCAATAAACAATTACCAAACACATCTACCACCTACCTGCAAATAAACACGGCTGTTTTTTTACTGTGTGGACTACATCTAAAAGATGTTGTCCACACAGTGTCAATTACTTTCAACAGAATAAATCAACAGTTCCTTTTGAAAGTTTATTGAGGTATGCCTTAGTGAGATTTACAACATCTAAATCTGACAAGAGAATAGCATCTTATAAAAGGAGATTACATAATCACTATACTCTAGAAATAGGTTACATTTATTTATGAAGTCCACTATAAACATATGATACAGTATCATATTATTACATATTAAGAATCGTCGATAATACTACATGTGTAGAATGTCCTTTTCTGCAAGCCTTGGAGACTTCTGTTTATACTGCAGTCATTCCTCTTGTACCGAAAGCTACTAGTTTTGTACACAATTGTTAACAAACACTAAAGATCAACAATCACATTTCTCTTATTTAGCGCTAGCTAAAATGCTAAGATGCGATTGATCAGATGTGTCGAAATTATGCGAAATACATTTCAATAGATTTTTATTACAATAATAGAAAAAGTCATTTTTCACAACAAAATATTGTAATATCAAATTATCAATAGTAACAGAAAAAAAGAAGTAAGCATAACAATAGAAAGCAATACAAATATACATACCTAACATCTATTGCTAATAAAAAAAGAACATTAAAATTCTTACAGTGTGTTCAAACACAACTAAGCTTACTACGAAATATTTAGATATGACGAACATGTGCAAACATGCCTCCTGGAGGATTTGAATTCAATCTTGGCTCAGGACCTCTGTAAGCCATCTGGCCTGGCGGATTAAAACCAACTCTTCCAGGACCGCCAAACTGAGAATCCTCTTCTGGTCTGGAATTAAACCCCATCTCCTTTTCTTGCCACGAATTGTTACCTACCCTCGTCGGTTGGTATCCAAATTGCCCGCTTGGCCTCCCAGGTCGGTTCTCGGGCGGCCTCTCCCTACCACCTGCCGATCCCGCAACCCGATCCCTCTCAAACATAAGAGGCCCCTTGAGCCGTTCACTTTCACTTCTGTACCGATCGATATCGTCAAATTCGTGACCGCTGCGATTATACCGAACCGGGAAAGTGTCGTCGCCACTAAAAATATCGGCAATCGCAGCGCCGCGGCTCGGACGCTTAGGTTCCGAGGCGGCATCGAACGAGAACTTGGGGAACGCGGGCGTCGGGGACTCGCCCCTGGCGTTCGCGAGCAGTTGCGCGGGCGTCATGTACGCCAGCGACTGGGTCTTCAGGATGCCCTTGGCCGGCGATTTCGGGAAATCGTCCGGGACAACCTGGCACGCAACGTCAAACGTCAAAAGGTCACTGGTCTGAGTCGTCATGTGCACAAACACCTTAGAGCTATTGATTTCACAGTCGTGACACCGGTAACGGTCCGTTTGGCAGAAGATGGTCTTGGTGGACGGCTTCGAGATCAAGATCCTCTTCTCCTCCGCGTGGAAGACGGGCGGAGGTGCCGGACTCTGCGTGCTGGTCGATTCGATCGGCGACCCTTTGGGAGCGTCCTCGAACGTGAGTTCCTTTCCGAATCGATGCAGGAGCTTGGTTAGTAGCGAAGTCACCGTCGGCGTCTCGTCGATCGGTTTCATCCGCGTCGTGTACTGGAAGCGGACCACGGGAACCTTCTTGAAAGGTGACTGGTGCTTCGTTTCCGCTGTTTTCTCCGCGGGTTTAAATATGTTCCTCACTGTAAAGCGACCGGTTGCCCTTGCTTCAGCAGACAGTTCTTTTATGACATCCTGGCAATCTGAGATGACTAGAAGTTGTAGGCATAGTAAGAATATTTAACTTACAGTGGAGTTGGATTAAATTTAAACACTTAAAATATTGCAATCCTTACTCTTGTTACTCACCTTTGATTTTATTTTGAATATTTACTGGCATAGACCCGTCTAAATGCAGGAAAGAAAATATCAGATTAATCACTCTTACAAAATTTTAAGTTTTTTAATTTTACAAAAAAAACATGCAGTAATATTAACAGCCATTTCCGCATTTTGAATGGGGGAGTAATAGTTGAACTTAAAAATCCAATAAAGAAACAAAACTAATTATTTATATCCAAATTTTATAATTATCAAATTAAGAATTATTTTTATAATTCTCATACAGTGAATTAAAGTAAAACTCATACATCATATCAACATGCACAAATTTAAACTTTATTATATTATGCAGTACTGGCATGAAGTTTTTTTGTTGTTGTTTTGAAAACCAGGTAGGTCGACTTTATCATAAAATATAAAGAAAATATTTCTTTATAGTAAGTAGTGCCCAGGTATTTTATAAAGCATTATCCACCATTTTCATTATTTTTTCAACGATGAATTAATAATCTTCCACCATAGTAAAGGCAAGGTATCGAGAATAAAAGTAAAGTAAATAATCGAAAAATATTTGGGTCGCATGATGAAAATCCCACGCTTAGTGCCTCAAAACTTAATGCAAAAGCTGAAGAGTGTTTTCCCAGAAAAAAGCAATCCCAGAAACAATCCGCATTATTTCACGAAAACATCATATTCGAGGCAGAGTATCAAGAAATAAACAATTTATTAACAAGCAAAATCGTAATTGTAGACTAAATTTTGATAAAACACATGGTGGAATGAATTGTGACTATTGGAAAACGGGCAGTTGAAAGCGACTGGGAAAATATAATCCAGGCATACTGTGCAAAGCTGGTTGAGCCTCTCTCCAATCGTCTGAAAAGTGTTAAGAAGAACAAGGGTTTTCCAATAAAATATTAATTGCTAGGTTAATTTTTTGTTTGTTTCAGTTTTTTATTAACTGTAATGTTTTCTTTTTTACTACTAAATAATTTTGTATATTCTTTCTTTTTGTAATAATTGTAAATCTACATGCTTTACAGGTTTTACATTTTGTAAAGAAATTTTTTGTTTATGGGTGATCTCTTCAAATACAGGTGAACTATTACATAGTTCTTTAAAAATTAAATAATACAATAAATCGAATATCAAAATGTTCCTAACTATCGATCAGGGTAATTCCAATAGTCCTCCTAAATAAAAGTTATTATATAAATGAAAAGATTAGTCTCGATATCATCAGTTTCGAGGGAATCGAACAAATTTTTCTTTATAAAAAAAACACAAAAACAATGTAAATAAATTCATTCTATAAAGTCTGTTTTATAATCCTCTTCACATCCCAGAGGGCCTTAATATTCCAATTAAATACATTACAAATACTGCATTTCCCTTTTATCTTTAACAACATTGTTGGGAGTTTCTATGTAGGACAGTGGTTTCCAACCTTTTTGTACCTTCGCCCCCACCCCTATTCAAAAAAAAGTTGACAACAACTTTTTTGACAACACAACAACCCTTCAATTTTCGTAACAATGTAATTTCACAAATACTGCCCTGATATTACAATGTATTTACTGGGTTAGAACACAATATACCATATTTTATATAAAATAGTTTTTATACATCAAAAAATATTTATTTATTATAAGTATTGATAATTTTACTACATTTAACAAACCA
>JAWQRJ010001217.1:0-16593 GCA_033557515.1 Diorygopyx duplodentatus
AGATGGAAACGGTAACAATAGTTTTCTTGCACATTTGGTTGAATTTGGATATTTGATTTCTGTTTCCTCACAAAGCCATGCCATTGCTGTTTTTATATTAAAAAAAGTTTTAACTGACTCATCATTTTGCATTTCTGTGAGTTCTTGGTACTGCATATTTGAAATATCAGATAAATTCACTAACATCGGCAGCATCATCCACGTTAGAAAATCAATTTGTTTCAAATCATAAAATCTTTTTTTTTAATCAGCCGATAGAATTTTCAGATGATCAACAATAACAAGTATAGCGGTATCAGTCACTTCAGATTTTTGGACCCAAGGAAACTTTTCAAAATTTTTGTTGTAAATATTTTTCTGACATAATTGAATAAACGTAATGAAACCAAATATCTTCGCCTTTGCATTGACAAGAGTTTTATTTGTTCCTTGAAGTTGGTTATTTAATATATTTAGTTTTTCAAAAATATCGGCTAAATAACTTGTATGTTGGCTAAATAACAAATGCTTTACCATCGACCGTTAACAGATACTTCATTTCAGGTTTGTCGCTTAAAAAAATCAGTACCAAATAGCTCCATAAATATTTTCAAGCAATTCCCTTTCGAAAGCCATCTTACTTCAGTGTGAAGTGAAAGTTTCACATAGTCTGCATTTTGTTCTTCACAAAATACCTTGAAGAGACACTTATATAACTGAATTTAGTACTTCATTTAGAACAAGCGAAATATTTTTAGCTACCAAGTTTTCGCTTCGACATTTAAGTAATTTTTTTAGCTTATTATATGTATCTTTGGCGGTAGTGGTGCTTTCTAATGATTTACAGAATAACATTTCTTCAGCAAAATACCCTTTATCTTACGTAAGTTATCAATGCAGCCTCACTGTCTCTCAAAATTGATTCATCCATTTGCACCGAGAATTTTCTTGTTTTCAGCTTTTCAACAAGTTGTATTTCAATATATTCACTCATTTCATCTATTCATCTACTAATAGTATTGTTACTTAGTGGCATAGCTTTCACGTCTTTGTCATCTTTTTCCAGAACCGTTTTAAAAAATGCTGATATTGATGGTTTGATTAAATTCCCTCCTATAGTATGATTTTTCCCAGTTTTAGCGATGAGTAAGGAAATTAACTAGCCTTAAGAGTACGATTGACAACAGTTTGCACTACTCATTGTACTGTGGACTGAAAGAAAGAAATATAATATCAATTAAAAACTCAAAATAAATTATGTTTTAAAATTAATTTAATGTCAAGTGGAGTAAACGTAATACAAAAAATGCATATTTAAATGTACATATATGACACATTTACCCTACCGCAAGATAGCATATTTCGTCGTTGTTAATGCAATAATGCCTAAGTTGATATTTATTGAATTTGAGATTTTTGCGTCATAATAAGCAATACCACATTTCACAGCGACCAATAAAAAAAAAATATTAAAACTGCACGGATTCAACCAATAGTTTGGTTCAGTAGTGAATCAATATACACTGTAACATATGATATATCTAGTCCGTATTTTACTCTTCCTGAAAAATCGTCATTTTCGATTTAGGCATTATTGCATTGACAATGACGATTTTTTCCATGTGACAAATTTTTCTGGAAAATGATGCTTCTAAAACTGAAATAAACAAAAATCAAACACAAATACTTACCACTTATGTTTATACAATGTATATTTGTTTTAAACCAACTACGCTTTTACAGTTTTAACGAACCCCTATTTCAAATTAACACCAACGGTGAATGATGTGCGAAACCATACAAACATTGATGGCTTTGGCGGGATACGGTTAACTTAAACTCTGGACGAGTCCATTTTCGCATTGCCCCCCTTAACAATCAAATTGCCCCCTTGTGGGGGGATGGCCCCACAAGGGGGCAACAAGGGCCCCACCGCATTAGATGATGTACCAATAAAAGAGAAAACTCAAGATTAATAATTTAATTACATGTATTTAAGCGTCTTGAGTTCTTTTTTAGTACTTGCATGAACTGCTGGGAAGTACCTACCCAATCTTGTCGAAGGCTTTAGTGGAGTTGAGGAGAAAAAGTTCTACGCGGTTGTATCTTTTAAGGATGTAAATTGAATTGAACTCATTTACTGCTGCAGTTGAGTTACGATTACACCGTATGCAACTTTTACTTTTACTATATTTCGATTCGATGTATGATTTCGAAATGATATGTGATGAGAAATTTCTATTGAATCCGGGTCGTTGCTTTAAGTAATTGTTCATTTTGCTAATAATTGATCTACTCCTTTCTCGAAATTTTTGTCTATCCTGCATAAACTTTAACCTACCTACTATAATACTTCTACGTTGATTTACTTTACAATCTTTTTTGTTTATTGCACCAGGTTCACTAAACTCTTTTTTGTCACTCCTGACTTGACTTATGTCTATATTAAGTTATTTGTTAACCTACTAAAATTTTCTCGCTTATCCCTATCTTACCAGATACTGTTATTGCTATGTTTTACCAAATTTATCTTAAAACTATCAACTTGAGTACTAATAATATTAAGACTGTTCAGAAGCTCACTCATTTATGATTTGTTGTGCAATAATAAATTTCGTATATTGATAACCAAACATTAGATTCTGCGGAAGGACTTCCAGTAAAAAGTTTTTTCTACTCCTAATTTTTCTACTCCACACGGCTGTTTACAGTTACATCTCTAACTTTACTTGTTTCGCCACCACTATTACCCCTGGCAATAATTAGTTCTTCCTTCGTTTGGCTGCTCCCCATTTAAGAAGAATTGTTGCAGTTGTATGTTTTAATTATCAATGAGTGGCAGAATCGCCATGTCGAAGGTCGAACCCTTTGAGGGCGTAAGGCTGAACCTTAGGTTCGTTGTTATGTAAGAAAATAATGGAACGCTGTCGTCGATTACTTGCTAACATATCTATTCATTGAATAATAATCCTTACATACTCAAATCAATATTCACAAGTGTAAACTTGGCAGCTATAAAAACACTAACAGTATGCTGCACAACGGTATACAGTTGTTTTACGTTATATCCTCTTCACTGAATTACCCAAATTAGATTTTAAATTTCCAGTCATGGCCATACTTAATAAACCGCGGTGTCACGCTAAATCGTCTCCAGTCCAACGGGTCGGACTATCAGGCCGTTCCCGGCGGGATGGGGACGCCCAGATGAAAAATTTAGATTGCATTAGAGGGCCGGGGACCCTTGAGCCACTACAAATCAACTAATTAGACTGCCTCGCCAGCCAAGAGCGACCGGTTTTTGCGCTCCCCTTTCCCCCAAGGGCACTCCGTCTTGCCGCCCCGCCATCGGCCTCCCATCCTCTGCTCCTTGGTGCTGATCTCTTCCCTACCGCGCTTATCACTTATCTATCGGCCAGTTCCCCCCTTTAACCCTTTAACGCGCGCCTTTAGGCCGCCGCCCGAAGAGGGGCGTTCTAGCGTAGTCGTCGGGATCTCACCTCGGCACATTCCTCATTAGGTAATTAACTTAGTACACAGGAGAATGTATCGCCGTCGAGCGTTATCTAATTCCGGGCGCCCTGGCTGAGCCGGTCCTGGATGCTGAATGTTGTGTAATTACGGGCGCGGAACTGTGTGCGTGAGTCGTCAATTACTGGAAATGTTTAATAGACCGTGGGGCCGCTAAGGCCGTGGGGGCCCTTGGGATATTGGAGACGGCGCTTCGAAGTTAGGGAATTGGTTAATTCACGGAGCGCGGTTAAAAAATATTCAAATTTGGAATTGTCAACCGCTGGTTAGGTTAACTGAACATCTAAAAGTGTACCCACCTAATGCTTTTAAAGAGTCGCAAGGATTTTTACACCCGCACCGTGTTGGAAGGTAATTATAATTATTGTTCAATATTTCAACTGGTTTAAAGCTTTTTTTACTCCAATAAAATAAAGTATATTATTATAATATATAATATATAATATATAAAAATATTATATAAATATTTTATACTTTGGTTTATACTTTTTTGTTAAACAAGGGTATATTCTGAGCACTTCTCTTATTCACAACAATGAGCTCACATAAGCAGTAATCTATTCACTGTTGGCAAACCACTTCCAAAAAATAAAGCATTCAGCCATTTCCTCGTCGCTTGCAGTCAATATTCCACCCCATTTGCCCGGAGATCTCGTTTTCTCCCGTCGATATATTCATTCGAATATGTGTACTCGCACACACACTCGCACGAGTTCACACCAACACATTCCGCCGTCTTCCTCGGGATGGCGTAGGGGAAGGCGTCGTCACATAAGGCGCTGGAATATCTAAGAGGCATTATAGATGCATCACATTTGGGCCGATAGTTTGTCTCCGTTGAGTACCTTTTTAGCCTGAACTTTATCCGCGGAAAAGTTGGAAGGTGACGCAGCTGACGTGTATGCAAATGGCGGCCGAGTGGATGGCACGAGGTGCGATGGAAATGGCGCAGTCCTCGTCGCCCGGTACGCCGTCGTCGAAATGGAAATACGATGAGAGAGGAGGCGCTGGGGTGAAGACGCGCTTGTCTCCCGTCCTGATGCGTGGAATTATGAAAATGATTCGAGAAATATGGAATAGATGCATAAATTGGCGGAGGAGCCGGGACCAGCTGGGCGTAGGGGCAAGGAACGAACTTTGCGCGCACCCACTCTTCCGACCTTACGAACGAGTCTAATATATACAAATACACGCCCCAAATAACGCTTATCGTATTTCCTTCCATGGGAATTATGAAAAATTGTATTTCCTTTCAGTTGTGTGCACACCTGGGCGAAATGGGATCTTCAGCTACCAAGAGATCAATATTTTTTGTAAATATTCAAAAAGAATGTGCTAGAAATATGCTCTAGCGTGGATACGGTATCTCGTGTTCATAAAATTCTAGTAACCAGATTCTTCTAATTTATTAGGTGTATCATCACTTAATGAATCAGTTTTACTGTGTGGTCCATAGTTGGTACAAGTACTATTATTTACTGTTTCCTAACACATTCGACGATACTTATAACTTATAGGCTGCTAATTAAAGTTAACCAGCTTACTAGTTAACCAGACTAGTTATTATAGTATTAGTAAATGATTTTTGGAGTAAAATTTTGCGTAGTATTGCAATTCAAATCTCATCTCCAATTCAAATATTTATTTCAAACGTGGGTGCAGACCTTACACAAACTTAAGCTCTATTCTCACTCCTCGGCCATAATGTGAGTGAGAGGAACAAATAAATCATGGAGATCATATTGGATCCCTTTTTGAACGTAAATAGTAATTACATTAATTCAGAATTGATCCCTCAGATTGACGTGCTAGGTCTATCGAGTTTACTAAAGTCGTTTTTTTACTATATTTTTCGTAATTAATTTTTTTTCGTAATTAATTTCTGCAAGGCTCTACAGAAACTGCGACAGGTTTGTTTGTTAGCTGCCTCTTGGGATTATTTTACCATAAATTTCACTAATTGTATCTTGCGATTAAGATACAATTAGTGAACATGAAACATATCTCTGTTGTGTCTCTTCTGGATCTCTGTATTTTTATGGAAAATACTATACGAAATGAGGAAACATGTCACGACTCAACATATTCGAAGAAGACAGCAAAATGTTGAAACCGTCCTGCTTGGGGTCTTGGGTGTAAGACACGCTAGATTCCCACTTCAGGATTGGACGTTGTTTTTTTGTTGAATAAATATTGGATGTAATTGTTCTAAATGTCAACTTGGACAAGCAGAAGATATCGGTAAGATACAAAAGAAGTCATTCCAACTAATAGAGAAGAAATGAAAGGATTTATCGGTTTAGTGCACTTAGCTGGTTCCCAACACGGGATCGAAAAAAAAACTATCGAAATTTTGGTCCGAGAAAGGTTTAGGGTGCAAGCGCAGATTTATATTTCTGATGAAATGTTTACGTTTTTATGATACCGAAACAAGAGAAGAGCGGAAGAAATTACTAGAAGATAAACGCTATGGTGAGAGTAGTATTTGACAAATTCAATGAACTGTGTGATGTTGCCTCAGAGTATAAATTCTCAATAAGTCAAATGTATGCCGTATTTGTTCGGTTTATTGGCAATGCCTATGTTAAAGTATTTTTCGTACTGGATGCCAAAACGTTCTGCAGTGCGTGGAAATTTTCTCGTACCATGCCGGCAAGTACGCCACACAAGGCGGGCTTGTCTCCTCAATCCTAGCGTATAGTGCCTATTAAGCCGCACCTACTCTAGCTATTGGCTATCGTGGAGACGCGTCGCGAAGACGCGTCAAGCAGACGCCGATGTGACCGCCGGATGGCATTACGGCATTATTAATGAGTTGGTTAGCACACAGAGCAGATGTATTTCTAGAGAACATAATTAAAGAAATGGGTGTGTACACTGCTGAAGAAAAATTGCAACTTATCAAGTGGTATTACGGTGGCAGGTCTGCAAGCGATTGCCACGACATATTCGTACAATATTTTGCAGGAAGGCCCGCTTCCGCTAGGCAAACTATTACCAGACTTATTGAGAAGTTTGAGAAAAGTTATTGTCCAAAGGAGTGTACCAAATGCCACTTAAGAGAGCGCTCACCTGGAAAAGTCGGAGAGAATGTAAGAAGGGGCGAAATTATTTGTAGTGCTGTGGAAGCAGACAACACAAAATCATCCAGACGTGTTAGCGGGGAATTGGTAGTGGACAGTAAAACTATTCGGAGTGTCTTGCACAAGTACGGCTACAAGAGCTATAAACTCGGTAAAAGTCAACAGATTTTTTCCGAGAATAATATTCAGAGTATGGAGTTTTGTGAGCGAGTAATGGAAAAGGCAAATGAGGATGAAAACTTTATTGAAAATATTGTTTTCACCGATGAATCGACTTTTTCACTGTACGCAAAACACAATTCTAACGTAGTTCGATATTGGTCTCGGGAAAATTTGCATCAAAGTTTTCCTCTTCGTACTCAATATCCGCGAAAATTGTACGTTCTTGGTGACCATTAATAGGCCCCTTTTTTATTAATAGTACTTTAAATGCCCGGAAATATCTAGATTTGCTAGAAACGTAAATAGTTCCGGTTATCCACGAGATTGCCGGAATAGGGACCCGGATGCTGTTTGGTTTCAGCAAGACGGCTGCCCGGCACATAATGCGAGTGGGGTTAAAGAATTTTTAACAAATTCATTCCCTCATCGTATTATGAGTGGGACAGGGGATATTAAATGGCCAGCGAGATCTTCAGATTTGTCCCCAAACGGCTTTTTTGTGGAGGTTCTTGAAGCAGGCTGTTTATGGCCACGAGCGAGCAGAAAATCTGAATGCCCTGAGAACTAAAATAATAGAAACAGCTAACCTTATCACACCTGAAATGCTTTCTAATGTTAGAAGGAATTTCTATGAGAGATTAGGTTACTGTTTGGCATCTCAGGGCGACCTATTTGGGCCGCAATTCTAATTTATTAAATTTAGTATTCTTTTTTATGACTGAAGGAGAGTGCCGAAAGAAATTTCATATATCAAAGAATGACCTGTAAAGTCTTCATTTTTTGCATATCACATTGATACGACAGTAACTTCTTATGTTCGAACGAAATTAAGTACGGGTGAAGATAGAAAACCAGAAATAATTAATTACATTTTACAGTGCCACAAAAAGCAGGGTTGTTGTAGTGGATAGAACGACTACATCTTACAATTTTACTCGAAACACAAGACGGTGGCCACTTATTAACCGTTAATTACTCGCATGGGGTCACCGCCGAATTTTGTGGAAAATTCGGCTGTTGCGAAACGGATTCTTCAGATTCGTCAGTCAGAATGAGTTCATTATTATCCCATGATGATGACCCATGCGAGCAGTTACGTGATTTTCTTTGTGCGAGTAATTGAGGGTTAACGCATTTATAGTTTATAAAACTAACAACCCAAATGCACCCCAGAAAATCAGGTTATTTATGCAAGTTTTGTATTACGTGTAAAATTTTGTTAATCATATTGACGAATCAATTATTTTGTGTATCATTATTAAAGATATTGTATTTTTATTTTCATTGTACTTAATAATTAACTATTTTTGACAAAGATTACTATCTGGATCTTTTTTTGGGAAATATTCTATTTCAGCAGTGCAAAATCGATGAAGGTAACAAATCAATTCAAAACGTTTAACATATTAGTGTATTACAAGAAACAAAAGAAAATAAAGTTGAGGCCTTAGGAACCCAGCCCGTCGAACGGTGTGATTTTTAAAACACCCGTTAACTTGGGGGTTAAAGGCAGATCTGCTGAAAAAATCTGATCTGCTGTAAATTTGGCTCGTAAGGGACCCAAAAACGACGACTGTTCACTTAGTATGTCGCTTAGAACCAGGTGAAATGAAATTGAATGACCAATCTAATTATTTGTAGCTGAGATATTAGATGTCTCCAATTCAGATGTTATTTTTTAAAATTTCAAGTCAAACTGCAAAACACCTAATTGAACACAACTATCATATTACGTCACAGAGTAATATTAGCACAGAGTATAACACAACCATCAATTGACGGAATACAATAATATTTCGTTTTTATAATTGAGCAACGAAAAAAATCTCGAAAATCGAAAATTAGAAGCACTCACAAAAAGTACCTCAATATATAAGCTCAATCTCCTTATAAATTCTCCGGTGCTGGATGTATTGGATGTATATCGAGAAGTCTGAAGCCTATCTAGGGGATGGCTTTGTTACAACACTATGGCAACTTTGCTATTATTGTTAGGTGGTAATGAGCAAATTGTACTCTTCTGATTGCTTTATTTTTCTCTTCTCCCCTACATGTTTCGGCAAGTAATTGTTGCCATCTTCAGTGGTATCTACAAATCATTTGTTTTAGTTATTAGTTTATTATTTAATTTTGCCCATGAATGTAAAAACTCCACGATTGCATGCACAACCAAAATTACATAAACAGGACATACCCATAAGACCTGTGATCGTTGCCATAGATACACCGACACACAGACTAGCTAAAATATTAAATAAAATATTTAAAGAAGATCAAATATAACCCAACAAGAATACCCTATTGCCTCAAGAATACACTATGTTTTCATTTAGACATCACAAATATAGCAATAAGTGAAACGTTACAATAATCCAATCAAATAATACACAACCACTTTAATGATCAAAACATTGCAAACCACATATTTAATATGCTAATATTTGTACAGAACAGGATTTTTGCTCTTTCAACAACAACAGAATGTGGCGGATTAGCAATGGGTTCCCCATTAAGTGGAATTATGGCGGACATATTCATAAACATTGTGAATATATTAAACATCAATAACATTGTAATATGGAAAAGATATGTCGATGACACATTCATAATGGAAAGGCTACAATATAACTCAAATATACTATTTTCGCGGGAAAATAAACAAAATGCACAAAAACCTAAAATTTACACTAGAGTTTGAAAATGAAAACAAATCAATAAATTTCTTGGATTTATCAATAACAAATAAATAATGACAATAAATTGGATTACGAAATTTACAGAAAACCAACACAAACACAAGGAATTATACCTTTCGATTCATATCATCATTTAAATCATAAATTTGCCACCATTAATACATACGAATAATAAATACCGAATGAACAACAGCTTAGTTGACGAAGAAGTTAATAATAAGAAGAAGCTAGTAATAGAAAACGAAAAAAGAAATAATTAGACAAATCGCCGTCAACAATAAATTTCCCACAAATACAGCAAATATGAAAATAAATAGAATGACACATGTCCACAGACTAAAAGCTAACAATGCACTACAAAACGATATCACGAACATAAATTCTACAAAAATAGAGCCTTGACATATCCAGGTAACATATCACACAGACTACAAAAGGTATTACACAAATATGAAATAATCACAGCACTCAAAACCAACAACACGATTGCAAATACTTTAATAAATTCCAAAGACAAAATAAACAAACTTAGTAAAAGTGGAGTATACTCTCTCACATGCAATATATGTGGAGCAACATTTATTGGCGAAACAGGACGAACTATATCACATAGAATCAAAGAACATAAACGAAACAAAAATTCTGCATTTGGCAATCACTTTTTAACTCACAACTACACCAACAAAGAAAAGGATATTTAATGGAACTATTGGAAGCATACCAAGTAGACAAACAAAAAACATTACATAGCAACATACAATCTCTGAACGAACAGATACAACTTATAACGATACCGATATACATCACCCGACACCAGACATCACCCGTAAGTCACATTTACATACAAAAATTCACAGAAGAAGGACGTATTGATAAATTACAGAAAATAATCAACTCCACAAGTTCGACGAAATAAAACAAAATGTAATACGAACAAATGAAAAAAAAAAGAAGACAATATACCAGACACATGATATGACTAAAAGATAGGACGAATTTTAATAGCCACCACAATCAAGTAGATAATTGAAAGTAAGTAATTAATATGAATTTATTCACAATTTGGAAAAATAAGACAAGTTGCCGTCAGAAAGCTAGATTAGATAGTTCGATTTTAATTTTATAAATTTTATATTTTATTTAAATTTAATTTAAACAGCAAAACGCTCTAACAATAACTGAAAATAAAAATGATATGTATATGCCCGTGACGATGGCAACAATCACTTGCCGAAACGTGTAGGGTTGAAGAGCAAAATAAAACAATCAGAAGAGTACAATTTCCTCATTACCACCTAACAATTGGTAATGAGGAAAAAACCTTATTGAAATGGATCCAACAATGAACGATTTATTTGTTATTATTGTTAGTTGCCCTTTGAAAATGATACACATCGTGCCGAAACACGGGTAAAGAAAAGAAAAAGTTGTTGTAGAGCACTAATTTGCCTTTATTATAACATAAATGTAGTAGAGTGTTCATCTAGTTTAATTGAAAGGAAGTGACGGGACATGCCTTTATCATGTTATTGTCAATTCGTGCTAATAAATGTGATTACTAAATTATTATTGAATTTTCTTAAATAAATAAAAGTTATAGAGAATATGCTGAGATTTCAAGCTTAACGTCAATATATTTTTTAGCTAACTTGAATTTTTTTAAATAAATGAAAATTATAGAGAATACGTTGGTTGAGATTTAAAGTTTAACCTCAACATTTTTTTAAGCTAATTTGAATTTTTTTGAATAAATAAAAACCTAGAGAATATGCTGAGATTTAAATCTTAACCTCAATATTTATTTGAAGTTAATTTGTTTTTCTTAAATAAATAAAAATTGTAGAGAAAATACTGAAATTTAAAGCTTAACATCAATATTTTTTTAGTAAATTTGATTTTTTTTTAAACAAATAAAAATTATAGAGAATATGTTGATATTTAAAGCTTAATCTCAATTTTTAGCTGATTTGAATTTTTTTAAATAAATAAAAATTATAGAGAATGTACTGAGGTTAAGACTTTAAGCTTAACCTCAATATTTTTTTAGCTAATTTGAATTTTTTGAAATAAATAAAAATTATAGAGCATATATTGAAATTAAGCTTTGAATTTATTATATGTTTAGTTGATTTGGATATTATTGTATAATTTAAATGTAATATTAATAAAAATTATATTTTAGCTTTAAAGTTTAAATTATTTTTTAGTTATATATAAATGTTTGTATAAATAAGTTTTAATTTTATTTAAATAGTAAAATTTACTAAAAAAAAACGTTGATAATTAAATTGAAATAATTAATTTTATATATTTTATATAGTCGTTATGAGCGACATGCGTCCGCCAATTTGAACACTTTTGGTCCGGATAACTTGCCAACTACTAAAGACATCAAAACAGAATTTTAGATGTTAAAATAGCGAGGAGGGCATCGAACGGAGAATTTATGAGATAAATCTATTTATATTATATCATTAGAGGTACTATTTGTTGGTGTTTGTAAATTTCGAAAGCTTCTATAACGTTTAATTTTTGTTTTTCGTTGCAAAATTGTAAAAATGAAATACTTATCACGTAACTACTCTTTGACGTAATATGAAAGTTATTATATGTTATTTATAGCGACGTGCGAGTTCTTTCTATCTAACATCGGAATTTCTCAGTGTTTGTCCAATATACACGGAACTACAAAATGAACGATTTAGTTTGCACACACCAGATTTCTAAGTTTAAATCTGGTGTATACAAATTAAATTATTCATTTTGTAGTTTCATGTATAGGGCTCGCACGAAAGCTGACCAACCTTGCGATAGTTATACTAAGGTTCGATGCGTCGTCAACTGTTGTAAGGTCTCCCAAAATTTTGTTTTGGTATTTCTTAGTTCCCAAGTTATCCGGACTGAAAGTTTTCAAATTGATACCCTGTATTTATTTATAGAAATTACCTTCTATTTGTTGCAATAGAATATAGAATAGAGTATTAACGGTACGACGAGAAATGTGTAAATACAAAAGCTTTCGCGTTGGCCAATATCTGAAAAGAAATTATTTTCATCTATACGGAGTATTCCATTTCATCTATGCAGAGCGTTCCAATATTCAACTTTATTGAATATTGCTGAGCACAACCACTCGCCACCTCTTTCTTACTACAATCATATTTTCCTTTTTCAATTTCAATGTAGCATTCTCAAATTATTTAAATTGTTAATAAAAAAGTTGTCTGTAGTGACTGTAGTCACTCTTTTAACTAGTGCCACTTTTATAAATCTTTTGTATTATATAGGGTATTTATTATGTAATAAATATGTAACTTCAATTTTTAAATTCTATTATTATAGAATAGATACAGATCTATTCTAACTATTTACGCAAGTTATGCTATGTCCAAAATCAATACTTTCTGAAACATGTGTCAACGTTATGTGGTTGGCTCACTTAACTTAAGTTCTAAAATTTAACTTTAATATACGTTCTTAAAGCCAACGTGTTGCATGTTGATCACTTTCGTGCACTGCGTTCAACACTTTACGTAATTAATTGCATACCAGTAGAATTCATCCCAAAACACAAAATAGTTTTAGGTTGTGTTACCGTTTTCCTATTAGAAGTATTTTGTTCTCACGACTTTGGAAAGCCTTGAATGAAAGCCAACATGTAGCAGCTGGATGTATTTGATTTTCGTCCATAATTAGTTTAAGAAGACTGAATATATCGAAAAGTATTGAGTTTAGATATAACGTTCATAAACTTATGACCATTTGAAACGTACCAAATTTGCCATTACTTATTACAACATGTATATTATTAAACATTTGTAAAAATTCCATGGGTTAGAAGATTAACCGACGAAACAAAAATTTGTGCCTTAAATTCAAACCCAATTTTTTTTATGTTTATAAAAATTTGAATAGTTCTGGAACGATTTTCGATATTTTGAAAGTAAAATACGCTTATACCGACAAATTAGAATTTTTAAAAAATAGGGGTTCTTTTTAAAAAAATAAACTTGAATATCCCTGATGGCATATTGAACATCCTGTGTAATTGTTCCTTGTATTTCAATCACTGAAAGAGATATCGTAGGATGACGCGCTATTGACTTAAACGGTATAAATAGGGATCTGAAGTTGACGTACCATAAAAGTAAGTAAACCTCTAACAATAATGTAAAAACAATTGCAATACGAGGATGAGCAACAATTTCACAGATGTATAGGTTTTGAAAATAAATATGCTATGCTCTATGTTTTTGGTTGGAAATAAATGTTTTTCTATACACCATTCAAATTGTACAATTAGTGTCAATTTTTTTTTCTTCAGATGACTATATCAATCATTCTATTCTATTCTATTCTACGTCTTCCTAAAGAAGACGTCATAAGACACTATGTATGTATATCATAGTATATAGTATAATTTCATATATAATAATATATAATGCTTGCACCGTACAGAGAAAAACGCTGCATCTTATTAGTTGTCACTTCAAGCATGTTTTAGCTACTGTCTCCATACTTTCGTGTGTGACCACTTCAAAAATAGTAATGGGCATGGTTTTTTTAGTGAAGTCCTTAAAAAAGATCAAAAGATTTAAAAGGGCCATAGTGAAATACTTTATATTTTTCCTGCTGGGAGGAAGAACAAAAAATGGTCCAAATTTCTTTCCTCTATCATCACTATCTTCAGCTGTAGGTCGTGGGTTCAATGCGGAACCATTCATATCAAAACATCATTGATCATAACATCAAAACCTCATTCATATTTGCTCATAAAGTATCTACTGACTTAAGAAGATAGTTTACCCTATCATAAAAGAATTTCAAAATCCAGAGCTTATTATATTTCGTAGGGGGCTGAAATTTTTACACTAATGTTTTCCTTATACAGTATAACCTTAAGGTTATACTGTATCAGGAAAACTTAAGAAAAATTAAAATTATGATTTATTTTTTAGCAGCTTTTAATAAACTAAATATTACTATACTTTTCAACTTCATTTTGGCTTTGCAGAAAGAATTAATTTAGAAATATTACTTAAAAAATCGTTGCTGAAAAATGCATTTTTCATATAATTTTTAGATTTAATATGCGATTAAAGGGGCTTGTTTTTCGTAGCAGAATTTCAGATAATCGGCAACACCGCACGGGTAATAGATAACACGCGTTCTGGACACTAACTGGCGATTGGTCCCGTGTTTCCAAAGTGGGACATTTGATTCCGCTAGGAATTAAATCATTAATTTAATTACTTTGACTCCCTCTGGATCGGCACCTACACTTCAGAAATCTCTGTTCTTTAACAAATGCGAGGCGAGGAAATGTAAATTTAAGCTCTGGAAATGACAAATCTATTTAAAACAGTCAAATCTATAAAAAGAAAACGAACAAATTACAGAAACCGCTCATTCTAAATTGTAATACTACCAGATTAAAATTCGCTATCGTCATAAAAATGTGTGATTTTTTAAAGCTTCATTAAGAGTACGGGGTATTTATAACATATGAACACAAACTAAACAGACTAGTCCCAAAGCTATAAAAAAACATTATTTTGTCTTCTTTTAATGTTGTGAAAAATACAGATATTAAGAATACTTTGTTCAAATTTGAAAAAGGAGTTTATAAATTTAAAAATCTTTCAATTCAATTTATATTCATATCTTAAAAACAGGATAATGTTAACGTGTTACTATTTTTACGGGAAAAAAATATTGAGGTTATTTACGTTATAGCTTAAAATTCTCCAATGTATGATTACATGTGTCTTCTGTAGTTACTATGCCCATAGTAAGAAATGTTCTTACCTATTTGTGCACAGCAAACATAGGCTTTTATGTCATTGACTCTCATGTACCAAATTAAAATTTTATGTAATTTTGAAACCTGACAATCGCAATCCACCCCATTTGTGTAATTTGTTCCATAATTCTCCCCGTTATGTGATATTAACATATAAACTTTATATGATATTACGTCTAAACTTTTGATTTATGTCTTGGAGATTTATTTTGATAATTTCTCGCCGAATATCAAGAATTTTGAACCAATAATTTGTCTAAAAAATTAAATTAATGCGGATGAATGCCCTTTGGCGAATGTTATTACTGACAAGTTTTATGATTTAATAGTTTGATGTACGCTAATTACCACCTCTAAAATATTAGCTTGGTGTGGTGGTGTTTTCCTGATATGTACAACAGACGGCGTTGAAGTAACAGCGTTTCCCTCTCTGAGAACACATTTTTCTGTGATTGCTAAAATATAAGCAGGATTTTAACAATTTCTATATACCATTTTCTGAATTTGATTTTTGTTTTTGTTCATTATTATACACAGGGTCCGACACGATGAGCGTTCATTAGAAAGATATGGAGAATCAGGTAAATTAGAACATTGAAAGTTTGGGATTATTGGTTTTTGGCTACTGCAGTCTTAACTAAAATATTTTCAACTTTTAATCACTTCCGGTTATACCGGAAGTGGTACTCAACTTGCTTATTTCTAATGGAACACTCTTTCTAATGAACACATTTAATTGCATTTTTGAATTCTGTGTTAAAATTTAAAGCAACTTTGTGTTACATTCCCTATACTGAATATTAACAGTTCCTGAGATATGTCAGTTTTAACAATAAAAGTGACAGTTACATTGCTCTTTTAAATGACGTGTAAAACAATAAGTACTGCAAATAAAGGAAATTTATTTGGCCACGTTAAAGGGATGGCAAACCTTTATTGGAAAGTTTGTTGTATTTTTTTAAACATTTTACAGGGTGTTCAAAATATTTATTTAAATACGACGTTAAAAAAATAGCAAAAGTAATTTTTTTAAATGAAAACCTTATTATTTCTATACATTTTTGAATTCTTCTAATCTAAACAAATGATATTAACTTTTTATCCCTATACCTAAAATGCTTTGTTATTGGGATAAGTCAGTTTAAAGGAAATGTATCAAAATAATCAATTTTTATTAATAATTCTAAATTTAAAGCGACTTAAAAGAACAAAACTTATTTTAATTATTATTATTACAAATAAACACAAATGGAAATTCAACTTATCAAATCTTGTCACTTGTACGGCCAAACTAAAAAAGAAAACGTATCAAAATACGATCAAATAAAGTGTATAATCG
>JAWQRJ010001218.1:0-16586 GCA_033557515.1 Diorygopyx duplodentatus
ACTCTATCCAAACACGTGTAAAGGAATAAAAACTTATTGCAGACCCCTAATATTGTTTCGTTATAACATAAATATGCAAATGTTCTATGAAGTAAGCCGAAAACGATTATTAATTCTTGTCTACCTTGTATTTCTGGCGCATAGAAAATGAAGTAATAAATAAATAGCTTTGCAACGTAATGTACAAGTGCTTTATTGTGTGTACGTGCATAATGTAAACAATACACATTCCTTTTCAGTGCATGATTTATTTCAACCCATAATTCGTATTGTAGTTCCTCAATAGTGGGTATAATTGCTACCGTATAGCAAATAGTTTTAACCAGCTCTAAGACCGTTGTATGCTCATAATACCATAGACATAAATAACAGATTCATATAACGTTAAAGTCTGCAATGTACTGAGACTAATCATGCTGATTTGTATACATTTGTAAATATTTGAATTAGCGTAGAAGCCCCAATAAAACCACAAGCATAATTTTAGCAAAATTATTACAAAATTATATTATCGATAATCATAAAAGCAGGATTAAATATCTAAAGGAAACAAATGATAAAATAAATGTTAATTTCTCACAAATAACATAACTGTAGCACTAAATGAATTAAAAGAAAAATACTACTCCTACTTAAATTCAAGAGAAGATGCAATTAAAACGCAAATACTATATTTATAGGAATTTAATAATAAATTAGGAGATATCATTCAAATAATTGATTTGGGGAAACGAAATACTTTGCATTCACTACTAATATCACCAGAAGAATTGATTAACGAAATGGAACAAGTTCGTTTTGAAGATAAACATTCATTCCCTTTCGAAATATTAATGGAAATGTATATTTAATAAAAACGTTAACCACAGTGAAAGCATATCAAAAACAAAACGTTTATGCGTTTATTATCCAAATTCCGATTACTGATAATTATGGGTATCAGTATTACGAGTTGTATCCCTTGCCCACATTAATAATACAATGTATATGCGCGAATTGAACCAGCATCTCGTTTTATTGCTGCAAATGATGAAAGATACATTGTTATGTATCTAAATTTGTTTGTATCTAAATTCTTATGTATCTAATTTAGACAAAATCAATTGCTAAGCTTTAATAAAATTAATCGTTATAATAAAAATAATTGTGAGCTGAAAATTGTAACGCATGGTAACGTAAGACGTTGACTTTTTACGAAATAAATATCGATTCCAATAAAATAATAGAGTATCCTGATGTAACTGTTATAATAGTAAAGAAACAGTAAAAATGGAAATAAAGGAAGTTTGTGGAAAATTAACAAGAACAATATTATTAAATGGAATTTACCAAATTGTCAATAAAAATAAATGGAAGTACGAGGTTAGCGACACTGTAATACAAAATTATTTTAAAATAAAGAATAAACCGCGTAATTTTGTAACGCAAATAAAAATTAATAATATAACTATTGAAAGACCACCTGAAATTGTATTACAGAATTTCCTCTCCACAAAAATTGTGGATACCCAATTTAGAATATAGAAAATACCCAATTTAGAATTAAATTTAAAAAAAAACTATGTAATAAATTATATTATTATAACAGTAATTTTAATTATAATCGCGTATATGATTGTAAAACGTTACCATATTATAAATAAGTTACGGCAGAAGCCAAGGACGAATACCGACATCCAAGAGGAAGTCACATCTAGCGGGGGAAGATCTATATGTCCACAATTATGTCCTCCATTCACTTGCATGAATACCGTAACCACGTTTGCAATGTAATTTACTCAAAAATTAATTAACAATTAATGAGTGCAAACACAATATTTCATGGAACCTTTCACACACCAAGTTGCATATAATAAATGATTGTAGTTAGTCTTAATTAAATTATAAACGATCCATTATTAATTTCCCCAGTCCACTACGAACGATATTGAGCAAACATAATTTAATTTACGAAAGCAATTTTGTGCCGGGAAAACGCGAACATTGAACGATAAAAATATCAAGTAACCCTGTAACAAAATTCGTTGTAAACGAAGATGTACGCCGACATTTCCACCCTTAACATAAAAAATATGTCCATTACCTACTCATTTACCAAAGTGGTATTCTGCGCCGGCGAGCGTCATACTTTACGCCCCTCCATAAAAACACAAAAAAGCACTCACCTCGTAAGGTATATGATACTCCTGCACCAAATTTAATTCCAGAAACATCCTGAGGGTAGCTCTACAAGTGTCCTCATCCGTCAGGTCGAAGTCGATAAACGAAAAACTGTACAGGTTATAAGATTCGGCGGACGGTATGTCATCTTTGGATAACTTAATGGTAGCGCCGTAGCTGGCCGTGGCATGGTAAGATAAGCACTCAAGCGCCACCTTCTGTTTCGCCATGAGCTTACAAGCGTTCTCGTACATTTGCGTGTTGTGAATGCCGAGTCCGCAAAAAATCGCGAAAGCTTCGAAGAGCGAAACATCGCAATCTGTGAATTGGGTTGCGTTGCTCTTATTAATTAATTGTGCCACTCCAATTAGCATTTTCTGCCCGTTAATTATCGGCATGCAGAGGATGGTCCGTGCGCTTTCGGCGTCTCCTTCGCTGTGCTGCTCGTTCAGCCACGCTCTGACGTCACCGATGTTGAGGATTTGGCCCGTGGCCGCTGCGTATCCCGCTATTTGGGCTAGCGTGGACGTTTTCAGGTCGAACTGCGATGGTCTGGATACTAACGTTTGGGTACCGGGTGCTCGAAGCTCGAATACCATCGTGAAGGTGCTGGGTTTTTTGATTCCGCTCTCTATCATATCTTCTGCGGTCACTGTGTCGCTTTGAAGTCGGTTCAGAGGGCCATGACGTTCTATCACCTTCCCTGGACGTTCCACTATTCGTTCTAGATGACTCTATGAAAAAAAAGACAGAATTGCGTCGAGTATACAAAAAAAGATACACGCATGTAAGGAAACGTATGCCAGAAAACACGAAGTAACCATCTAATAAGTAAAGTCACACTGAAAACTTCTATTATAATTAGAGTTCATCCATCAGCATGCTCTTAAAGGAAATGAGAAAATATATCTTTGCGGAATCGATTTAGAAATGCTTCTGTACTTTTTCACACAGCCTAATATGTGACAGTTTAAAAAAACGAGAAGTAATCGACAAATGTTAAAGGTAGCCAAGAAGAGAACTTCAATAGTGTTGATAGTTCTCTGTGTAGATAACTGGAATGGACTAAAATTTCAAGGAAAGTAAACAATCTGGAAAGGATTCAGGATTAGGTCCCAACAAACAATGGAAATCTTTGATTGAACGAGAAACATGAATTTTACAAGAATGTACTGAAGCTAGGAAAATATGAACCAACAAATAGAAGTTTTCGTTTAAACATTTTTAGGTGACCTTTTTAGGTGATCTTTTATCACCACTTTTATATCAGAATCGATAAACAAGCTGATAACCGTCCGCCAAAGAAGTCCCTTTACTTTACGGCGAACGGTTACATATTGCAAATTTTGCGCCCCAAATGTCAAACGAGGGTTGGTCACTTCCCCTAGGGTAAATTTATTGACCTGATAAAAAATGATATTTACCAGGAAGTGCGTGATGAACAATAAACGCTAGAGTGGATTTTCGACAATTTATGTAGAACCCTTTTTGGGTATATATTTAATAAGATATTTATATGACCATAAAAAATATCCCCAAGGATACCCTACGAATTTTAAGTGCACTTTTACTACTCACAAGATGCTATAAACCCTTTTTTGTACACATTTGGCATCACGCGACAACTGGTTGTTAGAAGTTTTCAATGTTCTAACTTCACTCGGTCTATAAGGGGGATATATCTATCTATAGGGGAATATAGGTTTCAGCAACCAATTTTGGTATCGATTTATTTATTCTATCTGCCGTTGAATATCGTTAATTTTTTATTTATCGGTAATTATAATGCTGGTAATTATTTATATCGTTGCTAAATACTAAAAAATGAAATTTTTTTAAAGTTGTATCGACTTCTGGTGTTACAGATAAGAAAATATTGTGAAAAAAAAATGATCCCTGTATGTTAATAATTAATTTGAATTTTTTTATCAAAATAAGGATCCTTAGCGAATTGTTTCGTTGGGAAAGAATTTTATAGTTACGTTGGGAAAGAGAGTCAAAGGTTCTTGAGAGAATTGTTGATAAACAACTGCAAAGCACTTTCTGTTATTACTATTCTGGTTCGACTCGTTGCTGTACTATTCTGGTTCACCATTTCTTCGGGAAATATTTGATGAATAGGGCAGAAAGAATTAAGGTTGGTACGGAATTATCTTTATAATTGTCTTCAGTTATGTAACTAACATCTCCATGCTGATGATTCTCAACTTTCATTTTAACATTTTAAAACTATTGAAGTAGCCCCTCAATAGTTTTAATGTTAAATTTAATCAATTTTACCCTCCTGAAATTCCATTTAATATCATATTATAAGTAATCATAAATGATTCTGCTTGGTTTCCGGTTGCTCGCCGTGTTTCTCGAAAGAACATTTCTTCCTGTTGACGTTTCACTAACCATTGCGGCTAGAGTTTCCAAAGATAACTTATGTCAGCCATGTAACTGACCAATTAGTTCTAAAATTGGTGATCGTCAGTAGCGACTAACTAAAAATGTCAACAGCCTACAACGACGTTTGAAAATAATTGATTACCGATCAAAATACAATATTCCATTTTTTCCACGACTTAATACCGCGCAATATCTCCAATCGTTAATCACTTAAATTGAGATATTATTGCATTAATTGATTAATTATTCCTCTTCTTAGTTTTTATAAATTCGGATATTCGTTTCTTTGGGTATTATTTTACTGTTTACGACGCGTACCAGCTATTGTTTTGCTTTCAAAGTAATCGGGCTTGTTTCTACATTATTTTCTATATTTACGATACGCACTTAAATGTATTGTACTATTTCAAAGTTGTATATGTGTTATATTGGATAACCAATATAAAGATCGACCATACTAGGAACCGACAGGACCTCCGGCTTGTGACATGAATTCGTGTAATACCTTAAATTGGTCCTTGATTTTGGTGCTCCTCGAATATGCTAAACCGGATTTTAGTCCTCCACCCCCGTCGTCGAGAAACTACCCTTAACCTACCGAGCGGTGAATGTCGTAGAGAGCAAAGTACCAGAAATAGTGGCGACGTAAATTCGTGTAGTACCTTAAATTTCTCCTTGATTTTGGTGCTCCAAACCGGATTTTAGTGCTCCACCCCCGTCGTCAAAAATCTACCCTTAACCTGCCGAGCAGTGAATGTCGTAGAGAGTAAACTACCAGAAATAGTGGCGACACAAAATCGTGACCACATCCTGATATAGAAGGAATAACATCTTATTCCGTTCTCAAAAAAAATTAACCTGCGGCATCAGAGATAATTTATTATTAAAGATAAAATTAAGAAGCCCTATCCAGCAAGAAAATTTACAAACTTCGTCATTACATAAGCCAATGTATATTAATTATAAAATAGCGATTACTAATATTTTTTTGTTCATGAGTATTCATAATTGTAATAGAGAATTAGGAATGTTAAAAAATATATTGCCTATTAAATTATAAAGATTTAGTGATTTTTAAAATGTACAGTGTTCACTTTTTCAATACTTTTATTCTGGCCATAGTATTTTAAACCTATCAAGCAGCCATAGAAAGGGTTAAAATAAAAACCTAAGCAATGTACACAATTTTATTGATCTTTAAAATGTATGAAAACTTTGGTACAAACACTTTTTTGTTTCGTAGTAGGTTGTCATGATATATTTTTTTAAAAAATTGTTTTAATGTGATGAATTGCACGATTTTTTATACCAACATCTAACATATACCTCACAGAATGTTATGCGTAAATGCTTAATTTAGTTGGAGCTTATAACTAAATTTTAGATAAAATCAAAATTGCCATAAATCATATTTAAAACTTTGGTTTAAAACACTAAAATTACGTATACAGTAACGAACACGTGTAAAGTATTTACACTTACTTAGAAACCATGTCATTCCTGCCCTATTACTTCTCTACCCGGATGGACAAGAACTTCGCCTTCCAGGCCTAAATAATTTATAGTACCAACCTGATGGAGCACCACCTCATTACCGTGCACAGGTTGGGAACTATTTGAATGAAAGATTTTCAGGCCGTTGGATCGTCCTACGTGGCCCAATTGAATGGCCCCCGTGGTCACCTGACCTCACCCCATTGGACTTCTTTATGTGGGGGTTCTTTAAGAATAGAGTATATTGTAACCGACCAGATTCTATTGAAATTTTGAAGACTAGAATCACAAGCGATATCGACACTATTGTGAACAAGTGCATGGAGTCAAATTTGAACATTTAACCACTTAATTGTTTTAATCTTTTACTTACTTGTTGTAGTTTATTGCGATTTGTTACTTATTATCAATGTGAATTATTTTCAATGTCACAATAAAGTTTGTGTCCGCGGATTTTTTCCTAATGCGCCTACGGAATTTATCATTTGGAACGTTCCACAGCCGGCGGACTTCGATTTTTCGATATCAGTTTCCTTACATTTCAAACGGCGGTATCTTACCGTAAGTTTGAAGAACCTACACGTAAGAACACTTTCCGTACGCAAAATTTCAAGGAGAATCAGAATCCGTAGGAAAATTAAGGGGTTGCAATTTAAAAAAAATATCGATGACGTCATTGCGGATAAGGGTGGGGGTAAAAACATTCAGAAACTGTTCGAAAACATGTGTCTCTAAAAAGTAAAGTTGATGTGTCAGAGAATTTTTTCCTTATACGTCCAGGGAATATAGCATTTAGAGCATTCCACAGCCGGCGGACATACTGTATATTTTAGCTTTTCCCAAACTTCGTGGCTATCATTAGAAAACTACAATAATTATAAACAACTACGTTATAAGTTATTGACAACGACATTCTAACTTGAATTTACGACATTTCTTTGGTTTTAAGATCTCCATTTTCCTATCACTTCTTCGTACTGATTTGGTAAATCTTGTGTATACTTTTAGCTGTTGCAGATATGATATGTGGATTAGTTTTCATGTAGATCATCTCTAGTATTAGTCTTTTCTTCTTCTTTATTATTTATTCCAGCGTGATGACATTTTCGTAATCGATTTTGTGGTTTATATCATGGTCATCATACTGAACCTATATCATTTTTATCACAACTTTTGACTTCAATTTTATAGATAATATTATCTGGACCTTTATCGAGTATTCACCGAAACGAAGATTGCTAGCTTAAGATAGTATTTTAAATGGGGACAGCAGTAGCAATTTCGTTTTCACGATAAATTTTTACACCACTTTTATTCACATTTCTAAAATGTAACCAAATTCCAACCAAATTTTGCTTACAAACCGTGAACATGTCTCAGAAGATACCTACATAATCCTGGCGACTAGAACAATATCTAGATAATTAAAAGGAAAAGGCTTATTTGAAGAATCGTTAGAGAATAGAAGAAGAAATAGTGCATATGAATTGTATTGTATAGAAAATAAATAAACTTACATAAAGAATTGGAATCTTTTATTATTAATTTTTATTACAAATCTTTTCTTAGAAAAAGAAACTTAAGTCTCATTTTTAAATCATTTTAAACAATTATCATTCAAGCTTTACGTGTAAATAATCTGAACCTGTTGTCCCATAGGCAAAAGACAGGTTTTAAAATGGAATAAAATATATGCATTATTTTTTAAGATTAGTTATTTGAATAGTATGCGCTTATCGTGCAAACTATTCAAATAACTAACTTTTGGTTTTTCTACGTTTTCTTTTTCACCTTCTCTTCCAAATCGTCTTTTTGTTACAAATTCTGCACTACCACTAGTGCTCAATAGTGTAACTACTGTTTTATCTTTCCAGGATAATAACATCGTCTGTCCTCTTTTATAAGCAATCGATTTATTTTCGGAGAATTTAGGTTCCTTCATTGAATAAAATGTTCCCTTTCTATTGATTTTTAATGTCCCAGCTACATGACATTTCATTTTCATTAATTCTTCTGCCAATGGAATACTAGTGTAGTATCTGTCAATTTGTCATATAAATGCAGAGGAATTCTAGTGCTAACTGGTAATTGCGGATTTATAAACTTATCGGAAGTAATACTGCCGTAATAAGGAAGAATACTGTAAACATGTTCAGTTTCAGTATCCGCCAAAAAGTAAATTCTTATGCCCCATTTGGTAGGTTTATTTCGATTATACGTTATGAAACAAATGTTTCCTTTGAATTTGACAACTAATTCGTGTACACATGTTTTTCCCTGGTATGAAATACTCGGAAAATTTTGAATTAATGTCTATCTTCCGAGGATCTATTGTTTATAAATGCAACATCCAAAATATTTTGTTGAATCGTCTTCTAATAACACATGAGAAAAAATCATATTCTAGCACTATCCTTAGTTGACTAATACTCCTGCATATTTGGTAAAGGCATCGTGCCCATATCTAGGATGACTCCGAGAAATGCCCAGAATACTTCCTTATTTGTATCTCACCATGTGTGCCATATAGAATTCTTGCCAAGAGTTTTAGCCCTCAATTTCTTTTTAGCGTAGTTGTTGGTTTCCGTTATAATTTCGTCCACGAAATCACCAGTGAAATACAATTTTTACAAAAAAAAAATGGTATTGGTTCCGCGATATTGGAAATTTGCTGTCCTGCTACTTTCTGTGCCGTTGAAAAATTTATATTCTGCAAGGAAATGTCACTTCTTCTAATGTCGATCCATGCATTGTTGTCTACAGATGCAACTTCTTCATCTTCAGTCACCATCTGTCCCTGAATTATTTCCAATATCACTAACTAATATTTCACTTCAATCGTCTCCGTGCAAAACAAAATCAACTTCATCTTCTACATGACCTCTTTCACAATTTTCTTCATAATCGTCACCATCCATCTTTACTACACAAGGGCTTACAACGTTTTGAAACGAAACGTTTTAAGCTGCTGTGTAGTAAAAAAAGCACTTATTGTGAACGCTGTTAAACACGATACAAAAGCGATTAAGTAAGCAAAAGTGTAGAGCACCATATTCGAAGGGCACCAAAATCAAGGAGCACTTGAGGTATTTCACGAATTTATGTCGCTACTATTTCTGGTAGTTTGCTCTGTACGTCAGGCACCGCTTGCCAGGTTAAAGCAAGAAAATATTTTTTTAATTCTTTGCCAGCATGGTTAAATGATTTGCAATGGTTACAAAAACAACTTCCACGCGTTGTTTTTCAGTCTTGTAAGTTTTAACTATTTTAACACATTCATCCATACTTGCAAACATTTCTAGGTTTTTGCTTTACATTTCTGCTCCACAATTCCAGTTTTCTACAAAAAGCATTCTCGGGGTTTGCTAACGTACTCACTATGAAATGTTTCCAAATGTCGTTTAAGTTTATTAGGTTTCATGCTGTGTGCTGCCAAAATTCTCTGCCAAGAGTCTTTCGTCTCTATTTACCTCAGTGCTGGTAAACCCAAAATTTAAATATTCTTGAGAATAATTTCTTAATTTTATCTTCGAAACCAGTGTCGTCTGTGCTTCTTGATGCACAGACGACAGTGGACTGATGACTTGTTGATGCTTCACGTCTAATGCTCGCTTACGCCCACTTAAAAATTTATCCATGATTCCGTATACATACACTGTATAATTCTACTGCTACTCGAATATCGTGAATTACAGATAACACGCAAATTACAACATACACATTCACGGTAGAGGTAGAAGGATCGACTCGACTGAGACTGGCTGGAACTGAACGAGATGCAACATTTATACACGCCGCGCAGACGGCGCGCAGGCGGCGTCTAGAATGTTCGAGACAAATCGGACCTTCTCGCTAAGCCGCGGGAAGTGGAAGGACAAGATGGGAAGAGACAAGGGTGTGCTGCAAGAGGGTCAACTTTTCGGCCGTTCTGCGCATGACGCCACTCTTGACTCTCAAGACCTGGTCCAACGCTTCTCGCCGCTCACTCTTTCACAGAATGTCACTTTATGAGGCAATCTAGATCTAGTTACTTGATCTATGCATTAATTTATTTTGAATATTAGGTTACTCTCTACGACATTCACCGCTCGGCAGGTTAAGGGTGGATTTTCGACGACGAGGTGTAGCACTAAAATCGAGGCTGATATATTTTGAAAGCACCTAAGTAGCACTTAATTCTAGTAGTTTTGGTTTTTATTTTGTGTGTTCCTCTGAGTTCGGTTGTGCTAGCTTCACGTGAACCTAACACAACCAGCTTTAATCGCGATTTCCTGCTAAACGACAGGAGCACTAAAATATGGAATAAAGCACTAAATTAGCGCCAAAATGGCACTTAATTTTGGAATGTGCCGCATTTAGATTTTTTATTATGGTTGTGTTAGGTTCACGGACATCGTCTATTGTTACATTTTGGCCAATTTTTTTTCTTCCTCTTTATCTTTCAACTACGAGGTATAAAATTTCTTTCACTGGTTTGGTTCTTCTGTTCACTAAATCGACAGTGTGCACGAAAAATTTCTCATATACAGCGTGTTCTATTTGTCCGAAAGAGCACCCAATTTTTTTTTAATAGAACACCTATATATTATTACAGTTTTGGATTCTTCTCTGAATTCTTAGGTGCTAATATATATTTTGAAAAATGTATTATCTAGTTACCGTGAAGTATGAAATTCAGTTTTTAGTGTAATTTATTGCCAGTATGTAGGTATACTATCTACTAATTTGGTATGAGCAATTTTTTATACAGGGTGTTTTCTATTATTACTATCCGGTGAATTGTTCAAACGTGAAAATGTCGATTATTTTAAATTGGACACCCTATATCTTTTTATGCCATCCAAAATTTGCTGTTCTTTCAATTTCCAATATCATGCCCTATACCTAAAGTTAATCGTTCTAAGCTATCAGTAATTTAATTACCAACTCAAATATTTTTTAAGATAGCCATGTATCAGAAACAAAATTAAAATCACAGAATCGAAAACAAGTCCTTCGTCTTCAATATTAAGTACAAAAGGATTAACTAAAGGGTTAACTGCAACAAGCGTTGAAAATGTTGCCAGTGTTGCTCAATGCACAAAAAAAGTTTATGAAATGTATCTTCATACGAAAATATATAAATATTTTCAGCGAGTAGTATTCGCAAATACAACTAATACAACTAAAAAAAGAGTTAGCAATCGTTGTATGATTTTTCGTATAGTTTTTCAATTTATATTCTGTTTTTCTTACAGTCCGAAATAAACAGAGTATTCAAAATCATTTATTAATTAAATTCTACAGAATAAATATTACTATTTTCGTTAGCAGCTTAATGTTCTAGAATATAAAGCATTTATCGTATTAAAACTTGGAAATTACATGGAAATTATTAAAACTTGGACGATTATGGATAACTTGATTTTTTGACTTGAACTTGAACCATGACATCATTTTTTCATCGCTAGATGCGAACTCCCACTTCTCACGGTTTATGTAATGTTCGTATTTGCTTGTTAACTTCTGAACCGAAGTTAGATAGGAACAACATCCAAAAACTGTAATGAAATTTATGATTATCATGGTGGTTCTTAAATTTGAGCGAATCCAAAAGAAGAAAAGGATTATATACTTAGATTATACTCTTAGCTGAACCATAATTTTGACCTAAAACGATACCTGAAAAGCGCTTTATGGCAAGGCCCTAATGGAATCCTATTCTAACATGTTTATTTCCAGTATGGTTAAACGACGACTTCAAATAAATGAGCCATAAAAGGGAGATGCGAATGTGTAAACGGTTCTGCTCCAAATACAGACGTTTAGATTTTACAGCTTGAGAAATAAAGCCAAGTATCAATCTTTAAACGTCAATACTTTAAAGGCAGTTGAATGTAAGCACAAACCATTAAAGTTGGGTCGGATTACGATCACTTCACATTTAAGTATCAACAACACAGCAAAATAATGCATTTACGCTACTTGTAACGCTGTAGATAATATAATAGCAATACGTTTAATTTGAAATATAACCTATAAAGTTACCAAAAGAACGCTCGCACTCAGATTGCTATGGTTTATATCGCTCTGACGTCATTCTTTATGGTTTATAGATAAGCCACATAAACTGAAACATTTTTCATTCAGTTTCAAAAATCAAAAATATATGTGCTGCGAAAAAAAGCAAGTTTCAGTCAATGAGGAAGATGAAGAAAGAAAATTTGTGATAATTTATCATACAACAATCCTGACAATCCTTTTTTAGCCGAGAGCTGAAGTAATAATAACATTTAGTATGTACTTTTCAAAAATTTTTTAACAAAACTCCCACCGAAAAGAAGTTGCAGCAATGGAACAGTATTTTATTCAAATTCCTGAAAAATTTTCGATTTTAACCATAATAACGACCTAACTTCATTCCTACCGTGTACATATCTAAAATTTTGATAACAAAGTTGTCAGAAACAGCTTTCGTAACAGACACTGCAGTACTAATTACGATACGAACTCGAAACTAGAGGGCAGTGTAACCAATATCAAGCAATCTCTGGTGCAAAGCAATTAATTGTACGTTGAAAACACAGATCATGGCGGGGTCATTGTTTACCCACGCCGAATGGACGTATAATCCATTCGAGAACGTATGAGCACAACGACGGATTAATTATCCGGAACGTCTCTGTTTCTAAATGCAATTTCCAATATCCCCGGTATCGGACACAATTGAGTTTGCTACACTTTGTTCAATATGTACACTGCGCAAATGAAACGATTGAGAGAATCGAAAAGCTATTGACTTACTGCTTCGCAACAATCTAGATCCAGAAGATAGACGGCACATCTTTCGCATTTTAGGAGGTCTTGAGCTTCGCGCATGATCTTGGTGACCAGACATTCCAAGTTGTTTTGTTCCTCGAAGATGCTCCTGGCTAAATTAAGAAGAATCTATAAAAGAAAGTTTTAAAGATAGACAGTTTTTTGACAGTAGCATTTTGACTCACTTGATTTCTTCTATATTCCAAGACGCTAACTTCGAACAGTTGCGCGTTCTGGATTCCGATCCCGCAAAAGGTTAGGTACCTCCGAAAAACTTCGACGTCGTGTTGCGTGAACTCTTGAGTGTTATCAACCTTGTTGATGATTTGTGCAACCCCTATTACTTGCCCTTCGTAATTGCAGATTGGCATGCACAGAATCAAGTTGGTTTTGTAGCCCGTTTTGGTGTCTATCTCGCTGTTGAACCTCGGATCCTGGGGAGAGAGAAAAGTGTGTTTACTTTTAATTTTCGCCGTTGTTTTGACTGGCTGAATTGGAAAGATAACTTTAATTATACTTCAGCTATAGTTACTGAAGAATATAATTAAAAGTCACATTGTTTTGTAGTTTTGTTTGGTCTACCCTTGCTTGTACTATAAATAGAATGACACGAGATATCAACATATTTGCCTAGATTGGGGGAGCAAGTAACTTCTAGGGTAGTTACAAGGACAGTCTGCTTGACGTCATACCTGAACTTGTGGCTGACGTACTTTGAAATAGCACAATACATCTTTTTCCGGTTGAATGTTTGCTAAATTTGGATAAATGCACCTACTTCAACTCATTAATTTGAACCAAATGGGCTTTGGAGACAGCGTAAGGATAAACTTCTTTATAAATAGCAATGGTACCTCAAGGGGAAGAATTAATATACACTGTGTTCCTTTAAATACATGCAGGTGTCCCAAGGAAAAAAAGTCCACCCCAAGTATCGTTGCACGCAATTGTTTTCCGCAGAAATAGCGAAACACGTTTACCTTCATTTGAAGCGGGATACTTTTTAGCATAAAATTCGTTTTCGCCTTTTTATTCCCCCACCATACAGGGCACCCCATAAAAAATTTAAATTGAATTGTGTGATACTTTCGATAAAAGGTGTTTTCGTTCTTTACATGACCATGTTTTTGTTTTGCATTTTTATCGATTAATTTTCAAGAAAAATTACATTTCATTAGGCAACCCAATGATAACTGCATTACTGGAAGAAGATAAGAATCTTTTAGAAAATGAACTGGTATTTCAGCAAGATGGAGCATCCCCACACTACGCTGCTCCAGTTCGTCAATTTTTGGATGAGGAATTTTCTGGAAGATGGATCAGCAGAAGAGGTCCCGTGGAATAGCCTTCCAGGTCACCTGATCTTTCGCCACTGGATGTTTTCTTATGGGGATATCTGAAAAGCAAGGTGTATGCCACGAAACCTAAATCTCTAGAAGATACGTAACAGAATTATTGAGAAATGTCGTTTGGTAACTCCTGAAATGTTCAATAATGTTCGTAGGCGTTTCCAAGATCTCTTGTACTTTTATATGGAGGCCAACGGAGGCCATTTTCAAAACTTTTAAAAAAAATAATTTTATGCTAAAAGATGGCCCCCTTCAAATGAAGTTTTTCTAATCTGCATTCAATTTTCAACAACGTTCGTAATACGTTTGCCAGGCCTAAACCTAATCGTTTTCGAGATATTGAATTTTTTGGCAAAAATTATGCAACCGCAACAACATTCTCAAAAATCGAATTTTCATAATTGGACTAATGCGACAATGTTCATACTTCATTAAGCATTAGTTGAGACATAAAACCTTTCAGAAATACACCCGGCGGGATATTCTTACATACATTCCTTACAAAATTGGGTTTTGGAAAAAAAAACTTTAGATGACAAACAGCATCTACCAAATATGTTTATCTTATCGAATGTAGAATTAAAATCCTCGTTAAACGGTATTGACTTTCCCTATACCTAAAATATATCCAGTGCACAACCGAGAAGAATTGGAAAATCGAATTCGAAGCTTTTGATGCACTGTCCGATTTAGATAGAAATGGAGAACGATTTAAACATTTTCTTTTGTAATTTATAACTCTAAATAAGAAATCAACCAGCCTAAGTGACATAAACGTCAAAATTGATAACTATTTGGTAGGCAACTCAATTTGCAACAAATGAATGCATTGTCAAAGTATCGCATATGCAGCAAGAAGTCAAAAAACCTTAAATAATCTGATACAGTACTGGTACATGAAGGATACATTTTAGGTGTAGGAAAATCCAAAACCGTTGAACAAGGATTTTAATTCTACATTCGATAAGATAAAAATATTTGTCAGGTGCCATTTAAAAAAACATTTTTTGTTATTTAAGTTTTCTTACTTCCAAATTCAATTTTGTAAAGAGTATACGTAAGAATGTCCAGCCGGATGTATTTCTGAAATGTTCAATGTCTCAACTAATGGTTAATGTATGACAATTATCGCATAAGTCTAATTATGAAAAATTTATTTTTCAAAATGTAGCTGCGGTTGAATAATTTTTGCGAAAAAATTCAATATCTCGAAAACGATTAAGTTGAGGCCTGGCAAATAGTAATAATAATATAATTTGTAATAATAATTACGAAAGTTGTTGAAAATGGTACGTAGATTAAGAAAAAAAATTAAAACTGGGGGCATTCCATTTGAATTAACAAAGCTGTTATCAACTTCAGGTATAACCGGAACCGCCAGCTTATTGAAAATATTTTTATGTTTTAGTTCCCTTTCTACCGTTGTATGCGTTACCTTCCTAATATTCAAATCCGAATTTTCGAACTTCTAGTTTCCGTTGCCAATACATTTCTAAGGGACGGTCTACGGTGAACACCTGCATATAGCCTACTTGGTTCGATTTTAGCCTTAGGGTTAGCTTAAAATGTTTCGGAATTTTCGAAAATATTAAGTGATATATAAATAGATGAAAATTTTAAGGTGAACATTATAAGCTGTAGAATTAAAATAAACCTGAAACATCTTCAATTGAAATTTCCTTAAAGTGTGTCCCCGGATGGTTCGAACTATACGCATAAACTTTATTTCTTATTTCTCGGAGACTTCATAAAACATTTTGGGTTGTATGTCAGTATAATATATAGGTTACCCATAAAAATAAGGAAATAACGCTATGACCCACCTTATCTACACAGGCTGTCCCACCAAAGAAAACTTTCTTTGGCCTGATCTTGGCCTCAACATTGGAATTATGTTTAATCGACCAATTAGTGAACTTTCAACTAATTTTTCGATATGAAAAAAAAACGATAATCAAACGGTTTTGGAGAAAATTTGAATTTAATTATGTCGTTGCAGCCACCCTTACCTCCATTTTACTGTAGGTGGTGGCAATAAGCGGTTTTGATTACCCAACTATCATTTGTTTTAGCACAGTTCGTGTTTGTGCTTCACTACGAAATGTATTTTCACGCCGATTTTAATTAATAATCTTTATTAATTATTATTTATTTAAAAAAATTATCAAATAAACTTGAATGCACTATGAATTTTTATATCGACAGCTGTTAATGCAAAAGAGTCTTTTACCTGTTGGAACAAGGTAATTAGGAGATTATTTTTCAATATTTATCATCAGATGAGGTTATTATATATATATATATATATATATATATATATAATTATTCATTTCTTCTTATAGCAATATTTTTATATTTAACGTAGTATATTATGGTTTTTACTTGCTAAAATTG
>JAWQRJ010001219.1:0-16580 GCA_033557515.1 Diorygopyx duplodentatus
TTAAAAATGACAATACAAACACATTGTTCTGATGGTGTTGTAAACTAGTCAGACGACTAGTTTACAACAATAAATGTCCCTAAAATTTCAATAAATTAGTTTTCGACAAATTTCGATTTTATTAAACATTTTTTATATATGCAGGTATGGTAATTATAAATAAAGACATAAAATTCCCTAAAAAGATCATTAAACACATTCACACATAGAACAAAGAAAATCATAAAAACAACACAGGAAACATCAAAAGAATTGAATATTCCAATTAATGACTTAATACCCTGTTCATGGATATTAAGTTATTAATTGGGATACCTAAAACCCTACGACTACATGGTTAACCAAAATTACACAAGCAAAGTACACATATACGACCCATAGTAGACGTTATCGATTTTCCTGCGCGCAAAATTATTTATAACATCTACAACAACATTATACATTCTAAACCACGACACAAGACGAAAAATATGCAATAACGTATTAGAACCCCTACAGAAATAAAACTGCCCTAAAAAAGCTACATTGTTTTTATTAGATAATTGTAACTCTACAACTCCCCAAAAATATTATAAATTTCCACATTGAAAACACAAAACATAGCAGAGACATTATACACAATACACACAATATTAGAACTTTGCATACAAAAAAATTTCTGCACTTTTAATCAAAAAAATTATCACATTAAGGACAATCTACCCACCTATGTGGACGATATTTTTACCATCTGGAACGTCGCAATATAAAAAATTTCTACAATTAATCAACAATATTCACCCTAATTTAAGATTCACAATAGAACACCAACAGAACAAAACACTCAACTTTTAGACATAATTAGTATCAATACCCAAAAAACAAATTTAATATACATACAAAACCAACACAGATAGATGCAATAATACCTTCGAAGCTTACGCACACAAAATGTTCGACACTACTAAAGACCAACAATCAATACAAACAGAAACCAACATCATAACTCAAATAGCATAAACAACAAATACAAACCAACAACCATACAAAAAATAATAGATAAACCAAAATATAAACATTTGATAAACAGAACACTAACTTCTGAAATAGACAGTAGAGAAGCCAGAAAAGAAAAATTAAAAGAATGGGAAACAAAACCTACATCTTATCTCTTTGCTGAAGCAACAAATATTCCTTTAAATCCTTGCGAAACCTTAAGGAATCTGCACGATGTCTGAAACTCAATGGGAGATTCAAAGTATAAAGGGATGGAAAATTGAATTGAAAATTGGAAATTTGTGGAAAAACTATTTATTTATTTGTGGAAAGTTTATTATTTCTCACAATCAAAATAGAGACACACAAATCATAACTTGCAGATCATATATACATACCAGAGCACCAGATCACATTGTATACACAAATTATTATGCAAACATAACATAACAGCAATATTCAAAACAAATAATTAGCAATACACTTGTAAGAACCAAAGATGTAATAAATACGTTACGAAAATGGAATATACACCCTTTAATGCGATACATGTGGAGCAATTTACATAGGAGAAACAGGAAGAAGTATAAAGCGAAGAATTAGAGAACATACAGTCGGAATTCGGAAAACATTTCCTAAGGCATAGCCATAATTTCAGCCCTAACAAAAACAGTAAAATTATTCGCCACAAACATAAAGGTCATTTTCTTCAGTGTTTAGAAAATACGAAGGCCAAAAACAAGACCAGAGATTCCATTTACCGTCCCTTCTTTACAAACAAGATATTTGTAAAGAAGGAAGGAGTAAATAGGTAAAAATCCTTTTCTTCAGCTCATTTCGTATAGTGAATGCAGTGATTTCTGGCCTCTTTCACCTAATCATTCTACAGACAAATAATACATGAATTTCCTTCCCATATTCTTTCTCATGGTGTCCCTATGCAGGAAATTGACAAAGGGATATCGGAACCTTTGTCCTGTCCATTTCAGAAATATAGTCCAGAGTTACTTCCTAAATACACAATATGGACAAAGTACTAGAATCAGTGAAATAATCCTGATTTCCTACTAAACATTTTATACAGTGTAATTGGTAAACTCTCTGATAAGCACAAAGAAATTTTGCAGGTAGATTGGATGATAATAGAATCATGCATATAATTCTATAATTCTTCAGCATATAATATAGTTGTATTAAACAGATCATTTTATCATAATTATCCATATGTTAATTCTGTCTATCTGAAGACATACCAAAGCCTGCTTAGTTTCCGTTTCAAATTTAAAATGCTGCCTGTGTACTGACGTGGGCGTAGCTTCTCATAACTTCCGAAGTTAACTACCAGAGCTTATCAAGATCGTGGTGAAAATGTAATTGAATGTAAAAGTACTGACAGCATCTGATAGAGTATTGTTGCATTGTGAACGCATAAAGCTTGCTTCAATATGGATTGTTTCATTCTCGTACAACGGACAACACGATAATTGCGCTTGCTAACGGAATTTGCATCTTAATCTAACTAACCCTCCGTTACATATTTTACGAGGAAAAATCGAACGTATGAGGACGGTGTCTTTGATTTCATTGTGGTTTTCTGCGAGAATTGCGCAAAACGAGTGGGTAACTAAAAACTGAAATTAAACTATCGGTATCAGTGTGTCCTTATTACTGACGTAGTGTCATAGGTAGGCTGAGATCATGTTATGTAGTCATATGCATACCCAAAGTACCCCGGCGCTTGCCACTACATTTTCGATCTACAAACTACGCTATCGTAACCAAAGTGTGCAGTATTCCAACATAGTAGTCTCAGTGCGGTTCGGGTCTCTGGTCCGATCGGTCTGTCTGTCGCGAGAAAAACCCCGTTCATACACGGAAAAACCATTTTCCACCTTGACGGAAAATCCGGGTTTCCGTTTTCCAGATTTCCGCCAACAATTGAAATGATGTTAAAAACTTACTTGTGGATGTAAATTTATTTAAAATTTTCCTCAAATTTGCAAAACCGATGTGTTAAACCTTGACAATAAACTAAATTTATCCTAAAATGTTGGTTTCGCTAGTCTTCATTGTACTGGTAAGTTACTATCAAATAAAATGTGCATTCATTCTAGTTCTGTTTATTTTATAACTTGTCTCGTATATTTTATTTTAAGGGAGCACTTAAGTTTTTATAACCACGCGTCAAATATAAATTTAAATACTGGTAGAAAAAAAGAAATATATGGCACGAAACAGGTATAAATAGAAACTGTAGAACAGGAAAAAAACGATTATATATTTTTAAACGTTGACAGGCTTACTTACCTAATGTATTTTATTTTATCTTCCGGTAGTCTTTAAATCTTTTTTACTAGACTTTATTGTGCCAAAACTAAAGATAAAATATAGGACTTCAATGAGAATGTTAACGAAACTAAACTAAACTTTGAAATTAAATGTTTCAAAATTATTGTTCCCGAATTAAAATTTCATACACATCTCCCATAACGTATGGATATTATGACCCATATTTCACTATAGCGTTAGCTTTGGTATAAATGTCAAAAACAAAATAGTAATAATATTTTCAACTTCTAAATTTTCCAGAAATCTTTTACTATCAATTGTTACAAGTCAAAATATTTCGAAAAATTCTCAAGTTTTTTTTTATAAATTGGGAAGGAAAATCTCAAAATAAAAATTTTGTAAAACGTTACTGGAGCAATTAGAAGATGTGAAAGACCAACAGGAGATGCTGAACACTTGTTTGTGATTATATACGATATGTGTGAAGAAGGATAATGTTCTTCTTCTGTTCTGTTCTGCAAGTGCAAAAATTGAAGTTGCCAAAGCTTTCAATTTTACACTCCTTTCTAAACTGAAGATTCTTCCTGAAATGTTTTACTTGGTCTGTAGCTAAATTTCTGATTATTTAATTTATTTAATCCATGAGACTATATGGGATGCAGAAAAATAAACATGGTTCCATTGTTTGATATAATATTGCGCAAATATTAGTCAACCAGTATGTTTTTGGACGATATCTTGGAAGAAAAATCCCGATGAGTTGAGTAATGCTACTAAACTAAATTAAAAATCATAGCCAGTTTTGACTTAGGAAAAGTAAATCATATTCTAGAAGCTTTCATAATTGTTTCAAAAGTAACAGCATCTAGAAGCTTTCGTATTGAAATAATTGCAGCATAATATGCTGAAAATTAGATCACTATCACAAAAAAATTATTTTAGTTCCTCTATATTTTTCCTCTATAAGAGAAAGTATTGCATTCGATCAAAAACTTTTATAGTAAGGTTTTTCTGTCAGTCCATCTGCTGTCAACACTTTTCCTACTTCTATTCGTTTTAGAAAAAGCTTCAAATAAAAGTTCCATGGTTTCATTTCTTTTCTCTTCTAGAAATATTTTTTTTAATTTTTTTAAATGGAACTCCCTGTACATTATTGCATTTTTAATTCCCTGTCGAATTGATGATCGTTTTTATTAAATACATATTTGGCCAAAGTTGTCCAAAGTTTGAAATATTTTTTTACAAAAAATGATACTCCTATTTACTAAAGATAGGGCAGTAATCTCTTTTACAAGAGAGATTACTACTTAGAGCTTCTTTTAAGCTCTCTCACAATTCATTTCAGAAAAAAATGTTTCAAATAAAACTTTGACTACTTTATAATTAGTAAGGTTCTAAAATGCGAGTTTTTGGAAATAGGTTATTTTTGTTTACTAGTATTGTTCTTATGAGCTCATTGAACAATTTCCAACAAATATATATTTTTTTAAGATTATCTACCACTTTTTGACATTATCCGCCTGTTCAACCTAATCCTTTACTAGAAATATACCAACATAATGAATGTTGAATTATATCAACATTCATGATTGTTGAAATATATTAACAAAAGACTTCTGGGACTATTTTAAAGTATGCACTTTTTTTAGATGAGCTTAGACTTAACTGATGTACGATTTAGATCAAAGTTACTACAAAATAAACATATGTTAGTTGTGAAAGTAATTGCCAACTGCAAACAAGAACAAAAGTTGTACAAAAATCTATACAACGTCTTGAAGATTCTGAATCTGATACGTTAATTGGTTTATCTTTAGTTGTCTTCCCAAGTTTCTCCCAAAGATCTAAATAGCATAAGGCTGAGTCGGATGGTAATACCGTTCGTCGGATGAGTTTACTCTGCGCTTTGTTGGCTTTGCGGGTCGAGGATGACTCTTGTAATGACTTCAATCTTTTCATTCGTTCACTAACACGCCAGACTTCATGTTTTTCGCATTGCTTTTCGACTATCTACACTCCTTCTTTGATGTCTGCAGCAGAAGGCAAGTTTATAAGGCTCTTATTTAAGGCTGTGCAATGTCTTTTGGTCATTGCGAACACTCTCCAGATTCAAATTGCTGCGCAAGGATCTTCTGATATCTATTTGAAGATTTGGCTATGTACCGAGAATGAAGAGATGATTCAGGGATCGTTCATATAAAGTTTATGAGTGGTAGATTAACTCTTTCAAGTGTTAATATTCCTGAAGTTGAATAGATATCTGAATTTTTCTGGTATTTCGCTCAAAACTGCAGATGTAGTTTCGAAAATATTGTTTGAGGTTGTGCTGGAATTTATTAAAGTTTCAACCAGGCTTTTAAAACCTTCACGAATGCTCATTGCTACTTCGTTAGAGCTGCTCAAAATTTTGAGAGAATCAATAAAAACTCCATGCAAAAACAAGCAGATTTTGATTGAGTTCGTGAAACCCTCGTTGTTCAAAAGTTTATGAAACCAACATTTTCATAAACTTTTGAATAACGAGGATTTCACGAACATTTCACGAAGTTTATTTTCTTTATAAACTGTTTGATATTAGGTGGAAAATGATTGTAAAATAAGTTTTGACTCAAAAATTTGGAATGCAACTGTATTAATAAAGAGTAATCGATCTCGAAGTATGTCGCTAAATGTTGGTTCTGTTTTTTATGATTTTTTGAGCGGAACACTACCTAACTTCTATTTCTTTTTAATGGAATATATAGCATATTATTGCAGTTTCGAATTTTATGAAATTTGTGGTCGGTTTATATATTTTATTAAAGATACATTTGATCAAAGTCGCACCGTTTTGTCCGAGCTCTCTTAATATAGATTTATATTAGATAAATTTCAGGACAGAAAATGTTTCAAATAAAAGTTACAGTGCATTGACGTCAGTTATTTAAATGAAACCTGTGAATTAATTGAGTGTTTTATACCAGCTATTTTACACGCATAACTAGAGTGCAAAAAGAATTGTTGAAACTTCACCAATTGTTTTTGCACTCTACTTTTACAAGCGAAGATTATCCTAAAAGCTATCTTATCAGAAGCTAAATGGAAATGCAGTGATAGATTTTTAGTGCCCAAAAATAATGGTCTACTAGGAATTTTTTCTACTAGAATATTTTTCGATATAACTAACCGGAAACGTTTTATATATAATTGTAATCGGTAATCCCATAAGTACGATTTCCTGTATAATTCTACCGATCGATAAGTTATTCTTCCTTTTCGATTTCCTATTAAATTATTAGATTATTATCATATTTATACATATATGTAAATATAAGATATGTAAATATGATAATTTCAAACAGTAGAGATATGATTATAGACCCTGTTGGGTCTATAATCATAATTCTAGTCATAGGCCAAAGTGATGATTTTATTAGCAATGATATTAGGCATGATTTCATTAGCCATGGAAACAGTTGATAGTTATAACTCTTCCAATTTTTTAATGCCAGGGGTAGTTATACCACAAACTACAGTTGAGTTTTGTTACACATTGTTCTGGAAAATATTCCCATATAGTTCCCATTATTATGTCCCCATAGTTATCTTCAATACAGAGTGATATAGTTCAATGAAAAAAAAATCAAAGAATATATTTTGAATATGTATGTTTTAGAAAAGTTTTAGACAAATGGGTTTTTCAATAAATAATCCTTGGATTCAATTTTACTATAACTAGTTTGTCTACTGACTTTCACAATATACGAGTATAGTCAGTTGACAACAATTGTTTATTATTCTTAATGATGGTTCTAAATAGGAATTTTCTTAAGTTTACGATAATTTGTGGTGAATCGGATAAAATTACTAATCACTCCGAAAGTCTATTTGTAGAAATACATCCAAAAGCACTGCAAAGCCACAAGTAGTAAAATAATAATAAATGAAGGTAAATGAACGTAAAACAATTGAATGTTCGTTAAAGTAGTAACTTATCTCGGAAATAGAAGTGTAACTTAATATCGGGTCGGTTTTGATGACGTAAAACCCAAAAATCAAAATCGAGGTTGCCAATTTTCCTGAAAATAACGTCAGTTTAATATATCATCAATATAGCAAATCATTACTCGCTCATTTTCCGTAAAAAATTAATATGAACAATATAGACATTCAACCAGAAATAAAAACGAACTATCTCACAAGATAGCAATAAAAAAACCGAATGAACCGGAAGTAAGGAACAAATATCAAGACATAACAAACAGGGAATTTTAAAGGTTAGAATAGTTGAATATACACAGGGCGATAGAAGAAAAGTAGAAGAAAAGTCCACGTGAAGAATGGTGGAATGAAGATGGTAAAATAAAGGTAACATAAACAAGCATGAAGGAAATATATACTGACAAAATTAGATAACGATAAAGTAGATTACTATAGAAAAACAGATAAAGCAAAGCCAACTATAAGGTAAGCGACTATAACACAAACAAGAAAAATAGGATAAAAACACTAGGAGGAAAAAGAAGAAAGAACTCAAAGGAATTATTGAGATACATTATTGAAACAAATTTGAAAACAATGAAAATAAAATTGAGGAAGACACGAAACTAAAGAACAACAATTAGAGGAAATTAAATGAGACAGCGTAGAGGATTTAATACAGGAAATAAGAATAGGCAAATCATGTGGATGAAAACAATCTTTAGCCAGAAATGGTAAAATAGATGGCTGATGAGGGAAAGGAATAGCTCTGAAATATATACAAGGAGGCATAGAACAATGAAGAAATACCATCAGACTGGGTAAATAACCGAATTACAGAGCTATAAGTATGTGGTAAAATGATGCAGGAATAATAAAAAAGGCAATCTCGTTGATTATATCTTCAAAATAAACTTGAAGATGAACAAGCTGCCTACAGAAATAATAAACAGACAAACTACAACAACTTTACCTAACATTTATAGTCGTCAAAGAGGTCTTCGACAAAGTTTATAGAAAAACTGTTATAGTAATTCAAAGCATATATGAATAGGTAAGAGCTAATAGTTTCTGTTAGCTTCCAGTTATAAAACATAAAGAGGCTAGAATGTAAAGCACAGTGCATATCACAATTAGCAATACACTGAATTTTATGCACTGATATATCTGACCTCGTTGTGTGGTCTTTCTATTTTTGAAGCAGGCGATAATTAATCATAATGTGCAAATATTTTATCTAAAAATATAAACCTGTCGCCACTCGTCCCTAGTTTGCTTATGTTTTTCAACAATTAATTCTAAATTATTGAAAGTATTTTCAAGATCGGTTTAAGTTAACCCCTTTTCTGCTTTTGGCTGTTTTTATTTTCAATACACAACGTTATATTTTTAATTATTCATAGTTAACGAATTAAAAAAAATGAGGAATGTCAATGCCAAGAATTCCTGTTTTTATACATGGAGATTACAAATACACTAGTATGTAAAATCGATATGGAAAACTGTTTACGAAAAGAAACTACATCAAGAATTTACCGAGTCACTAAATAACACGCAGATTAGGATTCCACAAACTCCTCACTTTCATATATGAGCGCCCAATAAGTTTGGCGCCAACATCGAAAGTGATGAAATAATGTACAGTGAACTTTCCGGTTTGTCAGAAAGTGTTAGACGACAAGTTAGAGATACGTTTTCCTTGCCAAGATCCTGTCTACAGCGATTTATTAAATTAGCTTTTTTTCCAAGTCTGGGTCACACCGCAGACAACATTTGCGTAACAACACTTGAAGGCGCGTTCTCACCCCAGGCGCACATATGTTTAATTAACAACCGAGTGAAATCTGTAATTTTGCTTTGATACATTTGCATAAATAAACCATTAAAATTCCAGATACTTAATAATGTATTAATTAAGATAGATAGCACCTCAGGGAACCAAACACCTTGCGTCGTAATTGCACATGATCGGAAAACTGGAAAAGCTGTATCGAAATTACACGTGCGCTGTAAACATTCTGTGTGCTGTCTGCAGTAGCCTTTGATCTTTGAATCAAATGCTCACGCTTAAGCCATGATATCGCATAACGTAAAAGTTAATTAAATTTACATAATATATCGAGTCGGTTAGCGGGAAAATAATTTCTTGTCAATCAGAATTAATTACATGTTAATCGGGAGATAAATTTTATGTTTAATCTAGTAGGCAATTTGTTTGTTTTTGCTTTGGACTAATTAAACCGCTGGCCTTTTGACATTTTAAAGCGGGTGTAATACATAGTTTTCTGGCGCCAGTTCTATAACAAGAATTTTATTCTATAACAACAAACATACCTTTTTCAACTTATGGTTTGAAATAACCATAAAGATTGTTAACACATCCAAGTCATATTATTTCATCAACCTACTTCCTTTTTTGTATATAATTGTTATTTTTTAAATATGTACGTACTAGTGCGGGTAGCTGATGATATTTCATGACTGTACATGATATTTCATCTATATTCCATCGACTATAAATAGTTTTGATTAGAAGAGATTTTGATTTAATTTTTTCTGCTACTTTTTTGTTGCAAAACATTCCTTAGGATATTATTTTACCTTCTAATGAATACATACGTACAACTGCTAAGGTGTAAATTTCTAACGGAGGATGATCTAATCTAAAACATTAGCGACACCTGTTGTAAAAAATTTGCTTGTAATTGTGTTAGCTAGCGTCGACACAGATATTTGTGTGTCAGGTAGTTTCGTTTCAGTTATTGTGTCTACTGCAAATATTGCGCAAAAACGCTTCTTTATGATCCAACGTCATTACTGAAAATATGAACATTTTGATGTATCACACGCCCAAATAATAGTTATAATAAAAAACGGGTGCCAATAAATAGTAATATTACATTTTTCGATTCCAAAAAGCCATGAATCAGCGTGATATACCACATGTTTGTTGTATTAAAGGTGAAGATTTTTTAATCCCTATTTTTATTTTTAACATAATTTAAATTGATGTTTTTGCTACTTAATGTTGTTTACTGAACCGCATAATGTTATTGGATAAATGTGTTTCATGCAATTTAGTTTTTGTTAAACGCGTATTTCCAATTAACAAAAATGTTCTTTTCTACTAAAAGTCATAGAACATTGTCAGTAATTTTCAGTTGCAAATCAATTACTTCTTTACGTTTCTCTCTGTATACATATTTCGACTTATCTAATAAGTCTTCGTTAAAGATAAGTAGTTGCTGATAAATCGTACTATATTTCTAGTTCTAATTGTGTCCAGAAATGCAATGAAGTTCTTTGTGTCTTCCTCTCAATTGTGAATTTTAATCTGTCATCAAAGTTATTGAATGTTTGAAGTAGTACTGGATTTTTGTTGGTTGAATATGTTGTTAAAATATCGTCCGCTTATCGAAAATAGTGTGATGGTTTTTCATTCAGTTTTTTGAAACATTTATCCTCTAAATATTCCATTACGATAATGTAAAATTATTTTGGTATTTGAAATAAGTAGACTCAATACATATTTTTACAACCTTTGTAAATTATTCAAGGTTTAATTCAGTATTAGTTTTAATTGTTGACCAATTATTTTTAATAGTTGCGATTATTAGGTTTATTGATGTGTTTGTATATAATGATGTGGCGTCTAATGTTTTTCATGTTGTCACTTATTTTTACATCTTTATGCCATTTTGTTAGTATTTCCTGTTATATCCTTTTTCAATTTCGGAAGTTGGATTTCTGGCCATGATTTTTATGTATTTATGTCATTGAGATGTTCGTTTGCTTTATTGTTATATTCACCTTGATTTAGTAATACAGTTTTTGTTCTTTGTCAACTGGTGTAATGATAATATTTGGGTTATCTTTAATAAAAAATTTAGCTTCTGTTTTAATTTTATTATTAAATTTATTTTTCCTTTTTGGTTTTCCTTACAATTAGAAATATGCCTTAAATTTTTAACTACATCTTTTCTATATGTTATTTTTTATATGTGGTTGGTATGAAGTTATAGAATTTTCAATATTTTTTATTGTATTGAAGATGAATAAATAATTAGTTAAAGTGCAGAAAAATATAACAAAACAATGTCTTTTCTGTATACTAGAGTTAAGTCAAAATTTCAAATCTAAAATGTAACATATTTTAAAGATACCCTAAATGATTCAAAGGTAAATAAATGTTCTCCAACCCTATCAAAAAGTAGCAATATGGTCTTCTGGAAGATTTATAAATAATTAGTTAAAGTGCAGAAAAATATAACATAATAATGTCTTTTCTATGTCCTGGAGTTGTCAAAATTTCAAATCTAAAATGTGACATATTTTAACGACACCCTAAATGATCCAAAGGTAAATAGATATTCTCCAACCCTTCGTTTTTTTAAAACTATCAAAAAGTAGATATATGGTCTTCTGGAAGATGTATAAATAATTAGTTAAAGCGCAGAAAAATAATGTCTTTTCTATGTCCTGGAGTTAAGTCAAAATTTCAAATCTAAAATGTAACATATTTTAAAAACACCCTAAATGATCGAAAGGTAAATAATTAGTTAAATTTCAAAACTAAAATGTAACGTATTTTAAAGACACCCTAAATGATAAAAAGTAGATATATGGCCTTCTGAAAGATGTATAAATAATTAGTTAAAGTGCAGAAAAATAATGTCTTTTCTATGTCCTGGAGTTAAGTCAAAATTTCAAATCTAAAATATAACATATTTTAAAGACACCCTAAATGATCCAAAGGTAAATAAATGTTCTCCAAGAGTTCGTTTTTTTAAAACTATTAAAAAGTAGATATGTGGTCTTCTGGAAGATGTATAAATAATTAGTTAAAGCGCAGAAAAATATAACAAAATAATGTCTTTTCTATGTCGTGGAGTTAAGTCAAAATTTCAAATCTAAAATGTAACATATTTTAAAGACACCCTAAATGATCGAAAGGTAAATAAATGGTCTCCAACCTTTCGTCTTTTTTAAACTATCAAAAAGTAGATATATGGTTTTTGGAAGATGTATAAATAATTAGTTAAAGTGCAGAAAAATATAACAAAATAATGTCTTTTCTATGTCGTGGAGTTAAGTCAAAATTTCAAATCTAAAATGTAACATATTTTAAAGACGCCCTAAATGATCCAAAGGTAAATAAATATTTTCCAAAACTTCGTTTTTTTGAAACTATCAAAATGTAGATGTATGGTCTTCTGGAAGATGTAGAAATAATTAGTTAAAGTGCAAAAAAATATAACAAAATAATGTCTTTTCTATGCCCTGGAATTAAGTAAAAATTTCAAAACTAAAATGTAACATATTTTAAAAACACCCTAAATGATCCAAAGGTAAATAAATATTTTCCAACCGTTCGTTTTTTTAAAACTGTCAAAAAGTAGATATATGGTCTTCTGGAAGATGTATAAACAATTAGTTAAAGTGCAGAAAAATATAACAAAATAATGTCTTTTCTATGTCCTGGAGTTAAGTCAAAATTTCAAATTTAAAATGTAACATATTTTAAGGACACCCTAAATGATCCAAAGGAAATATTCTCCAACCCTGCGTTTTTTTAAAACTATCAAAAAGTAGATATATGGTCTTCTGGAAGATGTATAAATAATTAGTTAAAGTGCAGAAAAATATAACGAAATAATGTCGTTTCTATGTCGTGGAGTTAAGTCAAAATTTCAAATCTAAAATGTAACATATTTTAAAGACACCCTAAATGATCCAAAGGTAAATAAATATTTTCCAACCCTTCGTTTTTTTAAAACTGTCAAAAAGTAGATATATGGTCTTCTGAAAGATGTATAAATAATTAGTTAAAGTGCAGAAAAATAATGTCTTTTCTATGTCCTGCAGTTAAGTAAAAATTTCAAAACTAAAATGTAACATATTTTAAAGACACCCTAAATGATCCAAAGGTAAATAAATACTTTCCAACCCTTCGTTTTTTTAAAACTGTCAAAAAGTAGATATATGGTCTTCTCGAAGATGTAGAAATAATTAGTTAAAATGCAAAAAAATATAACAAAATAATGTCTTTTCTATGTCCTGGAGTTAAGTAAAAATTTCAAAACTAAAATGTAACATATTTTAAAGACACCCTAAATTGTCCAAAGGTAAATAAATATTTTCCAACCCTTTGTTTTATTAAAGCTATCAAAGAGTAGATATATGGTCTTCTGGAAGATGTACAAATAATTAGTAAAAGATGCAGAAAAATATAACAAAATAATGTGTTTTCTGTATACTGGAGTTAAGTCAAAATTTCAAATCTAAATTGTAACATATTTTAGACACCCTAAGTGGTCCAGGGGTGAAAGAAGGGTTAAATCTACCTCTGTCTGAGGTGATGAAAGGGAACTCCCAGGTTGGATTTATAGTAGAAAAGTCAACTCAAGATAGAAAAAATCAAATTAGACACAGCTTTTTACTATGTACGAAGTACTTTTACAAAGTATTTCTTCTGTTTGGCATCCAGAAGATACGGTACAGCGACGTAGCTGAAGAATTAAAGAATACAAGGCAAATCATTAAGGGTCAAAGACTAAAATGGTTTGAGAGACTTGAGGTGTTAAACTATCCACAGCACCTCCAAACTACGGGCCTGGATAAGGAAAATTTACTCGCAATATCACGTTTTACGATCACCTGGATTTGCATTTTGTTTCTTGAAGTGTCAGTTTTGTTTCCATCTTTGCTATCCCTGTGCAAATTCCCGATTAACTATTCACTATTATATTCAACTATTAATTGTTATGACAACGACTTTTTTGTTTGGAGTGTCCAAGCAGGTTGTGTTCGTCAATTTTAATATGCTTCGAAATCTTTGGAATTATTTGATGTAATTTCATCCACTCAAAACCAAAAACCAGAAACATCGTTCTTATTCTGAGAAACCTTGCGGGAAATTACTTCTATCTCTCCAGTCACTATGGAGTATATAAGAGCTTGACTCTTACTTCCCTTTAACCCAAAAGGTTAATTGCTGACTGTTACATCGCAAAACCGTTCATTGTCGATAACAGTTCCCGTGCACCTCACCTCACCCCCTCCTTCTGTTACTGTTGTTCCTGTAGATAATACATCACCAGTCAGAGCCGTTAGTAATGATGAGCAAACGTCCGATTGGCGCTGTGTAGGTTCCCAGCTGTGTATTTTCACTCTAATTAGTAGCTTCAATAGGACCGGGGGAGCAACACTTTAATGAGGAGGAACGCCACAAGATGCGTCTGGATAATGATCATGTTATGACCGATCAAAACTTTAGTGAAATTTTGCAGAAATTCCTAAAGGAAAGTTCCGCCATTGTTGAGTGGTAAACGTGTCCTCACTTAATAAACGTAAAGCTCGAGAACGCTTAAAAGCAGTTAGGGATGCACGATGGGCCAATTAACGACGCGAAGTTCGTAAAGTTGCATTATGTGACGTTTTACTGCAGCGGCGCAAAGCCGGCTGTAAATCATCAAATAGTTTTAAGATTGGGAACACGGTTCAGTTATAATTTGTAGGAAATGTACAGTGATTGAACATGTGATTGAATTTGGCAACAAACTGAAGTAATAATTATGTAATAATTTTAAGAAATAATTTTTTTTATAATGCTTTAAAATGGACGATGGTAAGTCAGTCAGTACTCCTATTGATCGAAGCGCAGGTGGGAGTGATAACTCTAGACGTTATGCAACTTCAGTTTTTTAAATGGAATACCCTGTTTTCAATCCACGATGTCCAACATTTTGGCACAAATCCAAAACACGCTTTGTTTAAATTATATACCTATGATTAAGTCATACACCACAAGGCTCTTAAAAAACAGACTTTTGACTTTTCGACACACACTGTACACCACCTGTTTTCTGACGGGTTTATCTTAACTTTAGACGTCAATTGAAACCCAACCGTATCACAGGTTTGCGAACACGACTTCCTTTTTCGTCGGCTTCTCCTGCCTCTCTTCTGAGCCAGCGATAAGATAATTCTGTCTCAGCCTGCTTGTACTTTGATCTAACTAACGAAATAAAAGCAACGAATGCCCAAGTAAAGAGTAGCCGACCTAGTGCTGTTTTATTTTTAATACTTTGTGGTTACTTTTCCCACATATGGTAAGGGAAAGTAAATTTAATTTTACTAGAAATAGATCGATAAAACAGAAAACCTGCAATGTACCTTAGGAAGTTCAATTGAAATAAGTGAAGTTGAGGTCAAATTGGAAAGGAGAAATATAACAGTTTCAATTTTTAACTCGTTCTTTAAAGCAACACAAATTTAGGAACCAATTAGTTTTACAGCTGCTAGCACTTGGTATGTACGTAACTTCGTTCTATAGTTGATTGATTAAAGTTGCAGCTTTCATAAGAAGTTATAAGTGCAAAAGATGTTGCCCAGATGAATTGGGCATGGGGATTTACCTAGAGGGGAGTGGATGGCAATAAAACGGACGCACTCAATTAGAGCGATTTACTGCGGTATTAATTGCACCTGGCTCTAATGAATGCGATGGCTCATTTGCAATTGTAACCATGTTCGTTTGCATAAATCACTCTGTACAATCGGTTTGCCGACGAGAAATTACCGTGACCAGAGGTAAGGTTAAATTTAGAATTTGTACGTACAGTTCATTCATTGAAAAGCAAATATCAGTCATTACTTATACAGGGCGTTCGATAATTAATTAGAAAAGCATCAAATGAAAGGTGGAAATGTTGAAATCTCAACTTTTACTATCAACTGTTTATTATCAAATGTCATGGTGCAAATAAATTTTAACGATCTAATAGCTGAAATAACAGTAACTGAGATGAGGCGTATCATCACAGGTTAAGTGTGACAGAACCATATCGGGTCGATCTGGAAATTTGCACAGTTAACGGCGGCCCCTGGCGGTAAGCGGCGTGACAATAAGTCCTCCGCTGAAATGTCGGTAATTTTCACTCAATTTGAAAATCAATTCGCATCGCGATATGCTTTGTTTGGGAGCAAATTGCCGGTTGTTCGATACGGAATCCATAACCGTACGTACGCTATCCAGTTAGCTGGCATAATAAGGTATAATTTTGTACTATTCCTCTACGCGGCCGTTTACAATAGATAAGGACATGTCGATCGCCGGCTATTTCAATTAATAATGTGCGGGAAGTTAAACTATCCTGCAGGTCCCCTACTTTATTCACTGGCACGAGTTTCCAGGTTTGACTTCCTCTTACACTTGATGGATTTATGCAGATTTTACAGAAAAAGTAATGTAAACAACAACTTTCACATTTTATATATATATATATATATATATATATATATATATAAATAGAAGTAGTTTAACTGTTTATTAGATTAATAAAAAAAAAGCCACA
>JAWQRJ010001220.1:0-16574 GCA_033557515.1 Diorygopyx duplodentatus
TTTTTTAAACCGTCTACGTCCGCAAATCATGTTGGAGGATTAGAAACATCTTAAAATGTTTCTTTATTAATTGTAAAAGCCGAATGTCCACATATCATTGGCAAAAAAATAATATTACCAGCAATACAAGAAGTAATAAAACTGTTATGAAAATTGACCCTGACCTAGTTTTAAAAAGTATTCCTCTTAGTAACCTTAAAAAATCCTTAATAAACAAATTGCAAACAAGCAAATTTTCAGTGCAGGGGAAACCGTTTTAAGTAGAAACTGTAGTTTGGTGGTAGATGTTCGATATTACGGCTCCAAAATAGAAAAAAATATAGAGATAAGGAATTTCTTGCAGCAGACCAGTTGCAAACCTGCACAACAGGTGAACATACATTTAATTGTTTTGATTTTTTTTACAACAATCTGAAATGCCGATAACTAATATTATTGCTGCGATAACTTATTATCTTGTGACGGTGCACCAGCAATAATGGGAAAATATCGAGGTTTTTAGTGTTTCTTAAAGAAAGAGTTCCCGACATTCTGACAATAAATATATTGTCAGAATATAATATATTGTTTTTTTCACAGGCAACATTTAATTGCCAAAAATTGCAAGAAAGTCTGTTTGATTCTGTTTTGCGATTGTGTGTTAAAGCGGTAAACATAATTAAAGCTAAATCTTTGAATGTCCGTGTTTTTGCACAATTATGCAAAAATAATAATGAAATTAATAATAATTTACTTCTTCATACAGAAATTTTGTAATAATATTCTTTTTGGAATTTGATAAACCTATTGCAACAAAATTGATTGAATCAAAAGAGCATATATTTTATTTAGCAAACATATTTTCTTTATTTAATAACGCGGAAATACAATTATAAGGAAAAAACATGAATCTCATTCAAATTCGATCAGTTATATTTCGAAGTATCAAAATATCAAAGTGATTTTCGATTAAAAAAGATAATATTAACGCTGATGATATTCTAATCTACATGAACCACTTGAAACAATTAAACGAAGATATCAATGTTCGTTACAAATATTTTGAAAATTTATTTGCATTGCAAGAAGAATTGATTAAACTTAAAGAGAATTTGGAAGTTAAAATCAATTTTTAAACAAGCAGATTTGCCGAATTTTTGGAATTGCAATGACATTTGTAAAAAATACGTCAGATTAACAAGAATTACCGAAACATTATTTTTAGCTTTTCCCACTTCTTACTTGGTGGAGGTGGGATTTAGTCACGTAAATAATTTATTATGAAAGACAAGACATTGATTAAATATATCAGAACGTTATAATTTAAGATTATTATTAACTAATCTTTCACATCATTTTTTTAAAAATTTATATTAACAGTGATTATTATTTGTGTGATTAATATTTATATTACTTATATTAAAATAATTATATAATTATAATGTATAAGTTAAGTAAAGTTGTCAAATTATTTAATACAAAAAAAATAATAAAATTTTATGTTGCTGTTATGCGTAATCTGTCATTTGTTGTGTATACACATATTTTTTGGACTTCCGCAGGCGTGTGTATGTGGTCTTGTATCTTGTATGAAGTAGTTTGAAGTAGTATGTAGTAGTATGAAGTATTTTGAGTAATGGAAGGTAATTTTTTTTTAATAAATTTGGGAAAGTCTTAGTCAATGCAGCTAGTATATTTTTCTATGAATATTTGTTAGCTATAGAGTCAATTCATTTCAAATGGTCCAGCATTGATTGCTTGACCTATTTAAAAGTTTTTTTAAATATTTATAACTATAATTCATAGTTGTAGTTTAGTCACAGTTTAGTCTCGTATAAGTGCATAATGTATCTAAAAATTAGATTTTTATCAGATCCCCCACCAGAGATAATAAGCCTCAATGTTAAAAAATTGAAAATTATCAATTTTTAAACATTCATAAAGTTTGTGCTCCTTAAATACACTTTGATGTGTAATTGTATAAAAATAAAGTTCAACCCCTTCCTCCAAAAACAGCCCTTCAAAAACTGGAATGAATTAGATTTCTCAAGTAAACTTTGGCTGCTATTTTTACCATTTAGATTAAGGGCATTAACAGCATCAATGCACTTAACTAAAATTACCAAGCAGATTTTAAAGAAGGAAATGGTTTTTGTTTCAATAACCTGGGAGGATAACCTAAAGAGTACCTGTTTTTCTCCCCACATATAAGAGAAATAAGTATAATTTTTTTCAAAGAGGTCAAGTGGAAGAGGTCAACTAAAAAGATAATTTCTAGACCACTTGGAATGGATTGTCCCTATATTGTTTCTATTTACATAAAAAGATGCAAGCTTCATGGTGAAACCAGTAGGAAAATGTAAATGTAAATGTAATGTCATTCTTTTTACACTCAAAAATTAGCAATTAGTATTATTGATCTTGAGCAAATGGACCCTGAAGATGTTTACACTATCTTAGAAGACATTTCTTCAGATAACGAATGAGCACCCATGATCTAGGAGAAGAAAATGTTCTTATTGAGGACAATATTTTGTAATTAATGATTTATTTGATATCGACGCGATTCTTGTTACCTATGCGGATGATAACAATCAATATATAGCCTGAGAGATAATTTTCTTAATAAGTGTCAGTGGAAAAATGTGAAGAAATACATCTTTATCTGATTTCAAGTTATTAAGAATATTTGGGACAGCTGCTTCAACGAAATTTTTCTTGCTTTGAACACAATTTTCGACTGCAGTTATCCAAATTATAACTTTTGCCAACTCACTAGCTTATAACAGCCAAGGTTTCCACCATTTCCGAATCCTCGTCCTCTTCGATATTACTATCTACATTAATATATTCGATGCTAATATTGAAGAGGTCCTCGTCCTCTTCGATATTAATAATAATAATATTAATTTATTATAATAAAGGACGAGGATTGGGAGATGGTGGAAACCTTGGCTGTTATAAGAGCTAGAGTGTTGGCAAAAGTTATAATTTGACTACTATCTTAGAGGACATTTCTTCAGATAATGAATCAGTTATTAGCACCCATGATCTAGGAGAAGAAAATGTTCTTATTGAGGATATATTGATTATCGAATTCGATATTAATATCGAATTTACTCCTCTTCGATATTAATATCGATATTAATGTATTCGATATTAATATCGAAGAGGACGAGGATTCGGAGGTGGTGGAAACCTTGGCTGTTATAAGAGCTAGAGAGTTGGCAAAAGTTATAATTTGGCTACTATCTTAGAAGACATTTCTTCAGATAATGAATCAGTTATTAGCACCCATGATCTAGGAGAAGAAAATGTTCTTATTGAGGGCAATATTTTTTAATTAATGATTTATTTGACATCAACGTGATGCTTGTTATCTTTGCGGATGATAACAATCAATATATAGTCTGAAAGATAATTTTCTCAATAAGTGTCAGTGGAAAATACATCTTTGTGTGATTCCAAGCTACCAAGAATATTTGGGCCAGCTGCTTCAACGAAGTTTTTCTTGCTTTGAACACAATTTTCAGTTGTCCAAATTATAACTTAGGGTTCGGAGACGGTGGAAACCTTGGCTGTTATAAGAGCTAGAGGGTTGGCCAAAGTTACAATTTAGGCAACTGCAGTCGAACATTGTGTTAAAAGCAAGAAAAACTTAAGTGTAAGATTCAAAAATTGCAAAATTTTTTGAAAGATCAGGAAAGAACAAAAAAATCAAAGAACTTTGGAATCATTAGGCTTTGGAAGTAATACAATTAAGCCGGAATCAGATGATGTTCATTTACGAAAAGAAGAATTAGAACCAAATCAGTTAGTATTTCAAATGCGAGAAGATGAAATTAATACGAACAAAGAATCCGAGGCTCCTAATTTAATTAGTGATGATAATAATAAAGTACCAGAGGAAGAATTACTTAAGCAAGTGAATGCTATTTCTTTGAATGTGACCGATGACACAACTTTAAACATAATTTTTAGTTTTGATGTCGAATTAGTTGAAACGGAATATTTTACAACAATTGAAATATGTAGAAGAAGCAATACAACAAGGTCCGAGAAAACATCCCACTGAATTTTCTAACGATAAAAACGGCCAAACATTTTCTATTAAATTACTTAAAATAACTCAAAATAACGAACGAATTTTAAGAAATTGGCTTATTTGGAGTGAAAGTAAACTAGCATTGTTGTAATATAAAATTCTTATAGTTGATTGATTGTATATTCTCCATGTGCCATTCATTGCATCTTTGTGGCGTTCATGCTGCTGAATGTTGCACTGAAGTAATTAATTTTTTTGGCAGAGTGCAAAAAATTTATAACATTTTCAATTCTTGTCCCCAGAGATGGGAAATTTTGAAACAAAGTATTGGTTGTTCTTTACACAGTTTATCAAATACATGTTGGTCTGCAAGAGTGGATTCAGTAAAGCCGTTTCCAAAGCATTTACCTGGGATAAAAAGAGCAACAATTGCATCTTTTAATTTAACAACAGAAATTCGTTCGAAATTTGAAAAAAAGGCGTAAAGTACGAAAACAATTTTCAGCTGAAAATCTCAATGATTACGAATTCAGTGCTGAAGATTCGTTTAAAACTCAAATATTTTACCAAATTATAGATAGTGTAATCGGAAACTTAACGTGGCGATGGAAGGCAGTAAATGAATTATGCAAATTATTTGGATTTTTATGGAATTTTTTTTATGAAAAAGTATGTTTGCGATATATCTAATAATATTGTAGACGAAGCACTACATTTGAAAAGTATACACTCAGTAAATTTTGGAGAAAAAAATCTATGAACTCATGGACTCAATCTATGGACTTTACTAATTCCAAATCTATAGTATAATAGCAGAAAGTGCTGCTGAAAAGGAATTAGGGAGTTGGGTTGGGTTGGGTAATAGATTCAACTAGAGACTTGGTAGGAAAAGGATATAATATATATTTTGATAATTTTTTCAACTCTGTACAACTGCAAAAGGATTTACAGGTCGACAATATTTAAGCTTACGGAAAGTCAGGAGTAATGGAAAAGTTCTTCCCTGCGATATAAAAACAGATGGGGAACTACTTCAAACAGGGAATTCAGACTCGTGGGTCAGCAAAGCTGGTCTGACATTTCTAAAATAATCATCATAATCCTTCAGAAGAAGTAGCCGTTTCATGAAAAGAAATAGATGGTAGCTTCAAAGATATTGTTCAAAGATATGACCAATGATTGCACATGCCAATCACAAGAAATAACATTTAATAGAACTCCAACAAGACTTCTTTATATTAATCTTTAAATATTAAAATATATTTTTATTTGAATAAAGTTTTCATATTTTGCTATGTTTATGTTTTCTAGTGGTTACATAGTGAAACCTGGAAAAACCACTTGGAGGTTAAAATATACACCAGACAAAAAACTTGTTTTTTTAATACAATTCTTCCCAAAGAAATTTTAAACACTATCTTCCTCAGAAGTATGAAAATTTCAAAACGTCTGGGCAAGGAATATTTAAAAGGTTTAATGGTAGAATCCAGATGAACCTCTTAATTTTTCAAAAAAAAAAAAAAAAAATTCAAAAACTTACTTTCTGCTTTCCTACAGATATAGAAAGGATCACCCACAAAATCTTGTATGCAAGAACATGTAGGGATATGATTCAACATAGTACATTCAGCGTTTTGTCCACATATACCAGGGCAAGGATCTTTGCATTTATTATTCATGCAAGCCAGATTCTTTGGACAATCATCGTTCTGTACACATTCTGGCCGGCACTGATAATAAGGATCACCACGATATTCAGGGATACATGTACAAACTCCGTTATTGCATTGGGCATTTGAACCACAGGGCGATGGAATGCAAGGATCTTTGGGTTCTTCTGGTGGAGGAAGACCTAAAATATTTAAGGAGTAATGGGAAGATGAGATAATGATTTCTTGAAACGTACTTGGTGGTTTAAGGTTACAATAACTGAAGGGATCTCCAATGTATCCATCTAAGCAACTGCACATGGGTATATGATTAACAACTGTGCAAATGGCGTTGGCTCCACATGATCCGGGGCATGGATCTGTGCACTTTTCCCTTATACAAGCTAAATTACTTCTACAATCTGAGTGTATGACACACTCGGGTCTACAATTGGGTGGACTTCCAATGTAGTCCAGTAGGCAAGAGCAAGATGGAGTTCCACCTATATCGCGACATTGAGAATATGGACCACATGGCGATGGTATGCAAGGGTTGGGTGCCGGAGTTGGTTCATCACGTGGTGGTGCTAAAATAATAAAGAAACGAAGGGTGTTTGACGTACTTACAAAGCCAGATGAGAACTTACGTATCTGTAAGCATCTTATGAATGGATCTCCAGTATAACCTACATCACAGCTACACAATGGACTGTGGTTAATTACACGGCATTTGGCGTTTATTCCGCATGTACCAGGACAAGGGTCAATACAACGTCTATTGACACAAGCTTTATCAGTTGGACACTCAGTGCTGACAGTACATTCAGGTCTACAGTTTGGTGGATTACCAATGTAGTCTTGAAGACAACTGCAAACAGCGTTATTATTTATTACTCTACATTGACTGTTTGGTCCACAAGGCGATGGTTGGCAGGGGTCAGTTGGTGCAGGTGGTTCTTCCACTATGACCCTACAAAATCTAAATGGATCACCAGTGTATCCTACATTGCAACTACAAGACGGTAGATGATTGATAACTTGGCAATAAGCATTTTGCCCGCAAGTTCCCGGACATGGGTCTTGACATTTGTTCCTTATGCAAGCCTTATTTGGTGCACAATCAGTATTGACGGTACATTCTGGCCTACAACCAGCGTATGGATCTCCAATATATTCGGGTAAACACATACAAGAACCGACAGTTCCTCTTTCTTTACAAATAGCGTTAGAGCCACAGGGTGATGGGAAACACGGATTAACCAAATCAAAAACTGGTGGTTCTAAAAAGGGAAGGTTTTTTTTCTTTGCAAAAGGAACATTTCTATTTTAAATTGATCTTACTTTGAATAATTCTGCATCCATTGAATGGGTCACCTTCAAAACCTTCTTGGCAGCTACAAACAGGAGTGTGGCTAACTACTTTGCAAATCGCATTTTGACCACAAACACCAGGGCACGGGTCAACACATTTTTGGTTTCTACACGCTAAGTGATTTGGACATTCATTGTGGCTTGCACACTCAGGTCTGCAGTTTGGAGGTGAACCTAAAAGACCTTCCAGACATTTGCATGTGGCTGGTGTAGTGCTTCTGTCACAGAATGAGCTTGGGCCACAGAATTTGCAAGGATCTGGTGTAGGAATGTCTTGTACTAAAAAAAAGGTTTATCATTATAAGTGAAGAGAATGAAGAAGTGTTTTAAAGTACCTATTAGAATACACCTTGTGAACGGATCACCAGTGTATCTTGGTGGGCAACTACATACAGGGTTATGATTTATAACATTGCACAAGGCTTCAAATCCACAAGTACCAGGACATGGATCTATACATTTTTGGTTTACACAAGCTTCATTTTGTGGACATTCGGAGCTAGTTACACATTCTGGTCTACAAGTTGGTGGACTTCCTATGTAATTGGGTAAGCAAGAACAAACTGCTTGACCGTTTATTTCCCTACATTGACCATATGGACCACAAGGTGATGGATTGCATGGATTTTGTGGTAACTCCACTGAAAGTATGTAAAATTTTCTATTAACAAGAAATTAATTTTGGAATATCTGATGTATACCTTTAATTGGATTGCATATAACAAACGCATTTCCTGTAAAACCTTGTCTACAAGTACACATTGGGATATGGTTGAACACTGAACATTCTGCGTTTTGACCGCAAGTTCCTGGACATGGGTCTATACACTTATTTCTTACACAAGATTTATCTCTCGGACAATCTGTGCTTAATATACATTCTGGTCTGCAGCCTTGGTAAGGATCTCCTTGATATTCAGGCAAACAAGTACAAATTCCATTATTGCATTGAGCATTCGGACCGCAAGGCGAAGGATTACAAGCATCTTTCGGTTGCTCAGGAGCTGAAATATGATTTTCTTGCAAATTTTTTAAACGAAAAAACACAAAATAGTCTTACGTGGGGGAGGTTTTGGGAAACAGTTGCTAAATGGATCTCCAGTGTAGCCATCAGGGCAGGTACAAATTGGTATGTGGTTTACCACGGAACAAGTGGCGTAAGTGCCACAAGAACCTGGACATGGATCTCTGCATTTTTGTTGGATGCAAGCTAAACTGTTTGGACATTCGTTGTGACTGGTACATTCAGGGCGACAGTTTGGTGGTGCGCCGATAAACTGGGGAAGGCAAGAGCACGACGGAATGTTTCCAATAGGTCGGCAAATGGCATTGGGTCCACAAGGTGAAGGTACGCAAGGGTTGATGGGTTCACTTGGTGGCGTAGGCGCTAGCAAAATAAAGTTAAAAAAGATAAAATTTTATTTCTTCGATTATTTTTGTGTGCCCAAAATTTGCAGACATATTCCCTAGGGGTCCTTCTACACTCAAAGTTTATATGAACATGGGTCCTAAAATTCTTCCTTTTTGAGATACAGCTTTTTTTGTTTTTTGTTCAAATAAATACTAGTCAAGGAATCGTATTTCAGATACCATCCAACTAGCCATAACTATTTCTTTTTAAGTGATTTGCAAATAACTGTTTCCGTACTGTCAGTGTGTTTAAGTTAATTTGTATTAAATTACTCCTTTTAATTTACGTACACACACTATGAATCTTGCAAACCAAACGTACATAAATATTGAAACGGCAGATATCCATTTCACTAACAAAAAAACCTTTGCCTCCATTCACCAACGATTGCGCGAGACAGGCAACTTTAAAAAAAGTCATGCTCGATTTTGGGGTATTCAAAAACAGTTGGAACTCATTTAGAGGAACAAACTCTAGAGATAATTGAAGAGAATCCAAAAACAAACACTAGGATAACAGCTACAGAATTACAAGTGTCCCATGCATTAATATGGAGAGTGCTGTGAGAGCAATTATTGTATCCATACCATATCCAACAGGTTCGATTTTCCTTAGAAACTGACTTTGCACTGGCGCTGGAGTTTGAGATATCAAATTAAGAATTTTAAAAACCATATGTTTGAAATGCGGAGGAATAGTTTGCAGAAGTACATCGCCTCTTCTTTCTAGCTAAACCTATCTCCGCTGTATTTAAGGCCTTGGCGTTAAAAATGGGGAATAACTTTCAGCACTTGACATTTTGGAATGTAGTTGTAAATAAAAGCCAGATGACGTCAAGTGCAACGCAGGATGGGTGGGGACGGCAAGTTCGAGAAGGGCACGTTTTTTGGAATAGAAAGCTAAGATCTTGGTCTTAGCTTTGTAAAAGCCAAGGGCTTTGTTTCATATATTGTAAAGCGCGAATAATAATAAAGCTTCGAATTGGTGAGCTGGTTATAAGAGAGCTAAAAGGTAGGAAATTTTAATAATACTTAATTTAGTTTATTAATTAACTTCCTGTAACCGGACCCATTACAGTTTTCACTGATGAGCTACAGTTCACTAAAACAGCAATTATGAATTTTTATAATGATCAAAGGCGGGCAGAAGAGAATCATCAAGCGATTTGTTAAAACCATCGATTCGGACGTTATTCATACGTAGTTTGCCCCACTCGAAACAGAGATATCTCTCTGCAAGGATATATCTCAATTCTTACATAAGTGACAATGAAAATTAATATTTTTTGGAGGATTCCGAAAGTGATGCCGAAATGAACACAGATCAACCGCCAGCTCAAGATAAATTGGGCCGACCAGAAGAAGAGGATGACACTGATTATTCAGACGACTCGGAGTATAACGTAAGTAAGTTTACAACACCAAAGCAAAAGCCAACCCAAAAGCTGGCAATGGTTTCGAAACTGGTCCCTTTGAAGCCTAAAATCCACGATTTTAATGCCTCATCAAATCAATGTAACAATGTAAAACAATGTAAAATTCCACACCTGAATGAAACTATCTATTGGACTTTTACTGAAGTGATTGGAGTTTGGCTAAAGTATTTTTTGATGAGAAGATCGTAAAATTCATTGCTGACTAATGCAATGAATTCCATAGATATGTTTTAGAAAAAACAAACCTGAGTGAAAATTCTAGAGTACAGAAATTCGTGGCAGATAAAATGGGTGGATGAGATTTACTGTTTCTTAGCAGTAACGCATTTGATTGGAATATTGGAGTACATTTGGAGACATTTTACTGGCTACTCCAGGTATTAGAGAGATAATGTCCAGAGATCGTTATACAATACTCTTGAAGATGTTGTTATTACTTTGTTGTAATACTATCGTTGTTGTTATATTTCTGTAATAACAACAATAAAAAGGAAAACGATTCAGTGTTCAAAATTAGAAAGCTCGTTGATCACATGAGAACTATTTTCAAAGATTCATCTTAGCCTCTTTCGGGAAATATGCATTGATGAGAGTTTACTGTTGTTCAAAGGAAGGCTATTTTTCAAGCAGTATATTTCATCTTAGCGTCATTGCTTTGGAATAAAGCTGTTCGTTCTTTGTGACTGTTTATCAGGATATATATTAGACTTTATAATATACACTGGCGCGACGGATGCGGATGACGAAGAAACAGACCAAATTTGGGGAAAATCTCGTGACATCGTGGTTTTCTTATTACAACCCTAGTTGGATAGATGACACATGTTGACAATTGGTACAACAGTCCAGATTTATTCTGCTGGTGAGATGATTGTGCCAAAAACACTTGTGGAACCATAAAAAACAATGTGCCAGAACTCCAACGAAAAGTTGAAGAAGGGAGAGCTGATGGACGTTCAGCTAAGCACACGACACTAACATAGTTCCAACTGGAAAATCAGATAGAGAAACTGGCGAAATCAAGTTGAAACCAGAAAGTGTCGTGCAATATAATAAATATATGGGTGGGGTCGACAAAACGTGTTACTAAGTTCAGTAGAATCTTTGTGAAAAACCAGGGGTACAAACAGTATTTTTCCATTTCATTGACTATTTTTCCTTATTGAATGCGTATACACTTTATTGTATTTGACAGGAAAGATAATTAAATTGGCAAACTTTCATTTGAAATTGATAAAAGAAATTCTGGAAAAACACCAAAGGAGTCCCAAATGGAGCTCATCAAAGAAACTTTCTGATGCAACGCAAAATAAGAAATTTGCACAAAATGTGTCATGTGTGCAAAGTACAAAATTTGCAATGAGACAAGGTATATACGTGAAATCTGTGATGTTGGTTTGTGTATTATTGTATATGTTTTGAAAAATATCATACGCTGAAGCAGTACTAGGTTTATTACATTGATGTAATTTTAATATTTATGATCTTTTTTTTCTAGTTAAACCTTCCTCTGCTGTTGTTCTCTATTTTGTGACTTAGGGTTAAAAAGGGGCAATAACTTTCAGCACTTGACGTTTTGGAATGTAGTTCTCTGACAGTACCGCGAAGAGTTCACATTTGTGCAAAGAAAAACCAGATGTCGCCAAGTGCAACGCGGGATGGGTGGGGACGACAAATTTGAGAAGAGTACGTTTTTTGGAATAGAAAGCTAAGACCAGGATGTAAAAGCCAGAATTTTCATTTTTAAATCCTCTCTCTCTCTCTGCTCTCGCTGTTCTTTCAGCTCTCAGCACTCTACTCTTGAACTTTCTCAGTAGAATTCATTATAGTTTGTACCAAGTTTTTTTTAATTGCTGTTCAATTCAATTTTGACGGCAATTTTACGTGATTAGAGCTACACAAGTGAAGTGTCCACTTCAGCTAAGTTAAATCTTAGAAGACACGCGGCTGATGGAATTACCGTAAGTCAGAACAATTCTTATTAATACTTTTGTCTGTGCGTTATTTATTGAACAAGTAGTATTCACAGTGTTCATTCACATAGACAGAAGTCGCCAGAGATTGCTTCCAGAATATTTAGATTTTTCTTTTTTCTGTTTATCGTGAGCGCGGGTAGTTTATTATTTGTTTTCTTTTCGTGTTTGTTTTGTTTGTGGGGTCAGTAAACTTCATTTCATTATTAAACTCCTATGTTTAAATTGATAATACATTTCCCGACCTTGCCTTCAGGCAAGGACCAGCACGTTCTTCGAATTGGTGGGCCGGTTATAAAAGGTAGGAAATTTTAATAATACTTAATGTAGTTTATTAATTAACTTCCGGTAACCGGACCCATTACGTCTTTATTTCTTTCTAGTAAATATTTACGTAATTTTTAATTTTTCTATTGAAAATATTTTGAATACTCGTTCTGTTGGATTATATATGTCTATTTAGATTTTTAACTCCAACAATAATAAACCTAGCCTTAGTATTGGAGTATGTTGTTGGTTGCATATTATTGTTTATCGCTGTGAATCGTGTATTGCAAGTGGCGGAGGACATTTCGAACATTTAATTTAATTGCTTTATTTAAGGCTGCAATTTGCAAATTGAATAAACAAAAAACAAAAGAAGCTGTATTTCAATAAGGGGGCATTTTAGGACACATGTTTATTAAAACTTTTTTCATCAGGAGGAAAGCCTGCAAAGTTTAGGCACATCTCGTAGACGCACCCCGTATATTTGTAAAAAGATGATTTGTCTTAGTTATAAATAACTTTTGTTTATGAAAATATTTTTCTAATACTATTGAAACAAATGATCCTTTTTGAAGTAGAAAATATATAACAATAAAACTTACGTTTTTCTTGGATATAACACCTTGTGAAGGGATCCCCAATATAATCAGGAAGACAAGTACAAATCGGATTATGATTATTTACGTTGCACTGTGCATTTAGGCCACACGTTCCTGGACATGGATCCACACATTTTTGATTAACACATGCTCTATTGAGGGGACATTCAGAACTCGTCGTGCATTCTGGTCTACAAGATGGGGGTGAACCAATAAACTGCGGTAAACAAGAACATATTGCTTGTTGATTAACTTCCCTGCATTGACTGTTTGGTCCACAGGGAGATGGATTGCATACATCCACAACAGGAGCTGTATTTAAAAAAATGGGGGATTTTAGATGCAGATCAAGTAGTGATGAAGTTGGAAAACTTACGTTCTTCATAGATTTTACAGAATCTGAAGGGATCACCAGTAAAACCTGGTCTACAATTGCAAGTAGCAACATGATTTACAACTTGGCAATCCGCATTTTGGCCACAAGTGCCAGGGCATGGGTCTCTGCATTTGTTTTGGATGCAAGCCTTATTGTACGGGCAATCTGAGTTTAAGATACATTCCGGTCTACATCCTTCATATGGATTTCCTACGTATTCTGGCAGACATATACAAGAGCCTGCATTATTTAATTCTTTGCAAATTGCATTTGCACCACATGGAGATGGCATACATGGATTTTGTTGCTCATAAACTGGTTCTGCAAAACAAGTCATATATGTGTGTGTTCACGAATACCCATCCTAATTCATTTTATACCTTGGGGTGCTGGTTGACATGCAACAAATGGATTCCCAATGTAACCGTCATTGCAAGCGCAATTTGGTGTATGGCTCACAACTCTACAGATAGCATTTAAGCCACAAGATCCAGGACAGGGGTCTTGACATTTTCTGTTTATGCAAGCCAGTTTCGTATCACATTCACTATTACTAGTGCATTCTGGCCTACAGTTTGGTGGTGCCCCTATGAATTCTGTAAGACACGAGCAAGATGGGGAGTTGTTGATTACTCTACATTCGGCGTTTGGACCACATGGTGATGGTTGGCATGGGTCTATTGGTTTCGGTGGTTCCTCAGCTATAAATCAATAGGTCGATGTAAATTCATCCATGGTTTTTATTATCTCCGTTTTGTACTTACGAATAGGCAAACATCTTGTAAATGGATCCCCAGTATACCTATCTGGACAACTGCAAACTGGGTTATGATTAACAACTTGGCATCTGGCCCCTATGCCACAAGTTCCGGGACAGGGATCAATGCACTTTTGATTAACGCAAGCTTGATTCAATTGACATTCAGAGCTAGTGACACATTCGGGTCTGCAGGTTGGTGGGTTTCCTATGTAACCAGGGACACAAGAACAAACTGCTTGTTGGTTGATAACTCTACATTGACTGTTTGGTCCACATGGTGATGGTGCACATGGATTGGATGGTGGGGTTGCTAAAAGTTTGGAATTGACAATATTTACTGTTGTTACAGTGCTTTTGCAAGTACCTTGAGGTGGCGAGCATGCTACAAATGCATTTCCTACATAATCTTGGATGCACGAGCACATTGGTACGTGGTTTATAACTCTACACTCAGCATTTGTGCCACAAGTACCTGGGCAAGGATCTTTACACTTGTTCCTTATACAAGCTCTATCTCTAGGACAATCTGTATTTAAGATGCATTCGGGTTTACATTCTCTATAAGGATCTCCACGGTATTCTGGTAGACATGTGCAAACTCCGTTGTTACATTGCGCATTGGGACCACAAGGGGAAGGATTACAAGGATCAGTTTCCACGGCTGTTTAAAATAACAAAGGATAAGTAAGAATTAAAATTCTTTAGTTCATAACTTACGTGGTGGTGGTTTAATTTTGCACTGTGTAAATGGATCTCCCAAATAACCATTGATGCAAATGCATGTTGCAATATGATTATTCACCCTGCATTCTGCGTTTAAGCCACAAAGACCAGGGCAAGGATCTCTACATTTTTCATTGTTACAAACTAAGTTTGAGGTACAATCTGAATTCGTGGTACATTCTGGTCGGCAGTTCGGCGGACTTCCCATATAATTTGGCAGACAAGAACAAGTTGGTGCACCACCAATATCTCTGCACTCAGAATATGGGCCACATGGTGACGGTACACATGGATTTGATGGTATAATCGGATCCTTTGGTGGGGCTATAAGATGCCATCATTGAAATTTTGGTCATTGTGTAAACAAATAGCGAAAATAGGGTGATAATAATGGGGGACCTTAACGGGGGGTGGGAAACAGGAACGAGGGTATCGAGTGGTGATTGGGAAGAAATGGAGAATACGAGAAAAACGATAATGGAAGGACAATAATAGACTTCAGTTTGGTGATTGAACTAAAAATTGGAAATGCAGAAACGAGAAATCAATAATAGACTACTTCCTAGTAGATGATGATCCAAGATATATGATGATGATCAAAGAGATGTGGAAAAGAGTTCAGAGTGAGAAGAGGTCCAGCGATTGAAAGTGACCACTTCCTACTCAAAATGAGATTGAGGCACGAAGCAATTATGAAACAACAACAGACGAGAAAGATAGTAAATCAAAAGATTACAAGAGACAAAAAGGAAATCCAAGAAAAAAATCCAGAAAAATGTACAAGACATGAGAAAAATAAACGTATGGCTTTTAATGGGGCTATATTTGAGGTGGCTGAGAAATATTGCGGTACGGTTAAAGATAACAAAAAAGACTAGTTTGTGGACGTAAGAGGTAAGAATGGAGGTAAAGATGAAAAAGCAACAATGGTTAAAATACATCTAAACAGGGAATGCCAAGGATCACGAAGCGTACAAAGAGCAATGTAGGGTAGTGAAGACGGTAGTTAAAGAAATTAAGGAGAAAACTTTGAAGGAGTTTGGAGAAAAGATGAAATATGCACACAAAGAAAACCAGAAACTATTCTTCGGAACAATAAAGAGTTTGAGACAAAGGAAGACGCAGTCTGTTGGATATGTAAAAGATAAGGAAGGGAGAGTGATAGAAGAGCAATAATGGAAAGGTGGAGACAACATTTTAGACCAAAGGAGGTCTAGAAAGAGAGAAAAAGAAAGGAGTGGAAAACAAAGGCCTTGAAACCAATAACCGGAGAGAGCAGGAGATATAACACAGGATGAGGAAATCAGTCTGTAGGAGGCAAAGCTCCTGGAGATGACAGGATAACGGCAGACATGTTAAAAGCACTCCCAGAATCGGCCTTATGTGATCTGAAAATGATAATGAATGAAGCAATGAAGGGAAAGGCACCAAACGATTGGCAGACGGGAATTATAACACCCATTTTTAAAATAGGAGATAGTAAAGGGTGTAAGAACTACAGGGGAATAACATTGATAAGAGAAGTGGCTAAAGCCTGTGCAAGAATCCTGGAGAAAAGACAGATCAATAGTAGAGGATACAAGTCTCCCTAGCACAACTTTGGAACAAATTAATTTATTCGAATTTATTTTACATCGAAAGATAGCTAAAAGAACAAACTTTCTGGCAGTTCATAATACGTTTTATAAGGAAATATTAAAATAAACAAAAACCTTGTTTGAAAATTCTGTTTTCGATAATCTCATATAAGCATCAAAATTGTACTATCAAGTCTCTCCCTAGCACAACTTTGGAACAAATTAATTTATTCGAATTTCTGTTACATCGAAAGAAAGCTAAGAGAAGAAGCTTTCTGACAGTTAATAACACGTTTTATAACAAAAGATCAAAATAAACAAAAACCCTCTTTGAAAAATCTATTTTCGATAATCTCATATAAGCATCAAAATTGTATTATCAAGTCTCTCCCTAGCACAACTTTGGAAC
>JAWQRJ010001221.1:0-16574 GCA_033557515.1 Diorygopyx duplodentatus
GTAAACAATTTAGAAAGAATCTAAAGCGTTAGGTTAGCGGCTATTTCTTTAATTTCAAAAGTAAACTATCTTCGGAAGTTAAACCAACAATCTGGGTTGTATAAACGTCGAGCTTCTCTATCAGGTTCGGCCGCTTTGAGTCGAATTATTATGTATTCAGTGGGATTTGTGCGTCTGTAGCTTCCTTTGCTTTGGGGTGAATCCAATAAGTAGAAAATCCACTTTCGAATGATAATACCGTCTTTAAACATAATAAAATCAGTTATGGAGTCACGAAATCGATTCGGAATGAATCTCAAATGAGTCAATAACGTTATGCCTTTGAATCTGGGATGCATCTCCATGGAACGCGGTCGTATCAAAGATATTTTTCAGTGAGTGCGTCTCGCTTTATTATTTAAGATAGCATCAAGCATTCGACGTCGAATGGAGCGTATACCGGAAGCGTCCGCTTGAATTCAATCGCGATTTTACCACCTATTTTTGCAATACGCTCGAGTAAAAATGTATATGTAAATATATACGTGCACGTCGAGACTGGAAGAAGAGAGAGACAGAAGATAGATAGCAGTTTCGAATAGATAATATTTTACTGTTCGAGAATTTACTTTGCAAGTTTGGATCGGTCTAAACGTGCCCTATCGCTTCTGATTCCGAACTATCCGCAAAATAAACTCATTCAAACGGTTCGTCTCCAGTAGATATTACCGACGAATTTGTATTATATACGGGTATATAATAACGTAGTATGGAATTCGCTGACCCACGAATGGTGCCGCTAAAGTTACTACCGATGCCAGCCAGATACTGGGTGAAATTGATTATTATGCAAAGTGTGTATGGCACAAGGGGAACTGCAGCGCCGAGGATTTGTACCGAAGCAACGGTTTTGTTCGAATTCGTATTACCCTACCACCATTTGTTACCTACAGCTCGATCTAAAGTCTACTCGATAACAGCTTTTTCCTACTTCTACATTCATATGTTACCACAACCACCGCATAGATCAGTTTTACTTTACACAGAAATAAAATGCTCGCCAAATATTTACCCCTACGCGAAAAATAATACAATAAGTGCGCAAGGTGTTGTTGCGCGCGCAGTGTATTAGTTGCGCGCGCAGTATATTAGTAGCGTGCGCAAAGTATTAGTAGCGCACGCAGTCTTTTAGTTACATCTACTCATTTATGTCAGTTAGTCATCTTCTCCGTCCTCTTGCTGTTTCAAGAATAAAACAGGAGTGGATATCAGCATTTCAAAGTCGTGGTATTAAACCCAATACTGGTTAAAAACTTTAATTATTTTTTTTACCAATACTTCAAAAAACTTGGTATTGAAAATCCAATCATATTCCCCACGAATCCACTTATCTGGAACCTTTTAAAATATCTGACAGATCTTGAAGCTATACCATTTTACCATAGCCTAAAATCAGGAGAAAACAAATATAATAGCGACTCAAAAATCTAATGACTGAAACAAGGGCTCAAAAAAACTTTTTATTTATTATTTTGACATCAATCTATAATATTCACCTTCCTTACCAATAAGTAGCCATTGACTGCTGAGACTGTTGTTGAGTTATTTAGTAGAAACTTTTTAAATATTTTTGCTTCATTCCACGCAGCGATCAAGTAGCTCTTCATTCGCTATTTCCACGCCTTATTCACGAACATAGGAAGTTTATATAACAGTACACTTTTCACGTTTAACCTAAATAGCGCCAGCTTAATTTTCCTAGAAAAAAAATGGTATCTATTTTTTACTCAATTGTTAACTCGGATTATGCTTCGCAATCAGTATAAACGTAGTTAACTAGTAGTTAGGTAACTTTAATTTATCCGACAATCTAGGAATATAATCTCAAAGCGAAAGTACCAATTGATGCGTTGAAAAGTTATTTTACGTTACGTTACTTATAAGATAACTGGTATGTTGCGCACGCAGCCAGTACATTGCGCGCGCAACTGATATGTTGCGCACGCACATGTTTATCTGCGCGTGCATTTCTGTAAACCAGAACAGGTAGATCTGGTCGTCCACATACGATAACACACATTTAAATATGACATATTTTCATTGTACTTGCTGTGGTTGGAGAATAGTAGATAATTACAGTACATTACGGTGTAATTATTCCCTAATTGTTACCCTAGATTATATCTAATTTTTATAAGTAATAAAAGCGGCCTTATCCAGTATATGAAAGGAACTTTATAATACAGTAACGAGTGGGCTGTGTAAAAAGTTCTCTTATGTTATTTATCGTAATTATCTTTAATAAACCGCCTGTAATTTTAGAAAAAGCCGACCCATTTGAATAATAGAGGCAATTTTTTCGCTATAGTTCCGGTGTGAAATTTAAGTGGTCGTAAAAATGTTGTCGGCACAATTTGTACTCTATCGATAAAATTGTAAAACGGAGGCAGTGTAAAAGTAAGTTTTGCGAGGAGTTGTAAATCGTCTGTAATGTCTATATAATAAATATTAGCGTTTTAGTAGGCAGTTTGCCAAGGTGTCGAGTAGCGCTCGAGTTAGAAATAGCGTCTTTACTTTGACATTTTTCAAAGGTTTCCCGTCAAAAGCTCCAGCGTATAATTGCGGAAATTAATGCTGACATTCTAAGTACATTATCCTTCATGCACTTAATCCCATGTAATAACATTTGCAATTTACTAATTCTCTTGTTACGACTAAAGCTCTCGTACATTCAGCGTTTCGCATTCCTATCGAAAGCTCAGGACTAACCTAAATTCATTCAAAATCAACACTTAACAATTAGTTTCACATAAAGCTGCCCTTTAATCCTAAATATTAAGGGCCACCACCACAAAGGTACAACTCTTCTCGAGCCCGGGGACAGACGCTCATTTAGACAAAACCGAAAAGTCCCTCTATTAGGAACATAAATCCTACTAATCCTACTACTAGAGATGGTTAACTCTATAATTGATCCTATTATGCTAAAAAATATCTACATCCAACTCCAACATCACCGGAAAATAATCAGTACCCAGCGTATCCAATAAAGTTGCACAATTAGCAAATCCAGATAAATTCGAACACTATAAAAAGCATCCCCACATGAAAAAAGTTAGCCTACCGTTATTCAGAACAACATCATTTCTGTCAAAACATCAAACAAAACGCATCCTCTCCTATTGTTAGAGGCTCTTCCCCATGAGGAGTGATAGCCATTAAAGTCCCTAGAATGACACATTTATTTTTAATGTCTGCTAAATAGTCTGTCAAATAGCACATAAAGCGAAAAAGGGGGTAATCCGTACTACAATACTTAACTGTATAATCCTGCACTGATAAATCCTCCACTTTTAACGTCCTAAGTAACCTACTGCTATCACTCGAATAAACTTATTTCTATACGATCTTATTTACAATCAACCATCTTTTTTTTCTGGACATACTAGATGTGATGTTTCGCTTTTTTGTTCTTATAAAGACCATTAGTCAAACGTAATAATCCGTTCTTACACATATTCCCTTTCCACATTCGTAAGGAGGTCTATAAGTCATCTATATCGCGAAAGGTACAGTGAAATATCCATAGTTCACCACATAGGTGGCGGGAGTGTACGCCCAGGCGGGAAAATTGAAATCTCTCGAAAATTTATGCATAAAAATACCGTATATAACGGCAATAATCGAACCGATAAAGAATATGCAAATTTATGGTGTATATGCAGTGTTTGTTGCACTTTTGTACGGTTAAAATATAGCCGCCTCCCCCGTTTTAGACTTCCGCCTTTATCTATCCGCTTCAGAAACTCGACTTTGTTCAATACGTTTGCTGGAAATGTATTGCAGTATTTGCCCTTAAGGTGGAAACAGTGGGACTAATGAAATAACGGAAACGCGTCACTACGAGATGAATGGCGAACGTTCTAACTCCCAAAACAGTGTTATATTATGTTAGATTCGCAAAAATATTATGGTAAAATACAATGAATAAAACAAAAGTTAACATAACAAAATAACTAAGATTAACAATCTTGGTAAATCTATTCTAAACGCTAATAACTTTAAGACTCAAGAAATCTTCGTCAGTGTGACAGTATTAGTTGCGCGCGTAGTGTATCAGTTGCGCACGCAACTAGTACGTTGTGAGTACCCAGGAATCATTCACTGGCGAAATGGAATCGGTAAAACCACACTAATCATTCCCCCTACATCACCTACACTCTTCAGATATTACTTAGACTGTACGTAAACCCCTGACAACTAAGTACTTATCGGGGAATACAAGTTTCTTGAAACTAACCTTAAGATGTATTTTACTCCGACGATTTACTTAAAATGCGCTTTTACGATCTACGTATCACCGCGACGTTTAGTTAGAGTTGATATATTGCAGTTACAAAGAAAGATGGCGAAACTAAAGGAGTGAAGTTTGCACGAAGTTGCATAATTTGTAAACGTCACGGTGCAAAAAATGTACATGATAAAGATCAATGATAACAAAGATTCGGGCGTCATAAAAGTTAAGCAATAAAGGTTTATGCACGCTTTAGGAGTAGGGTATAAATAACAAACTTTAAAACGAAAGTTTTGCTAATGGGGCGGTTTATTGCTGAAGTTCGTTTTTTTGTCGCACGGCGTGGTATGCTGTGCCGCGGCCCACTGCGCATGCGTGACGCTTTTTTTCCTTTCATTAGCGGTCCTTCCTAATATACGATTCCGTTTTGACAGTTTATGCAATATTCAGTGTGCGAGCTAGCCGAGAACTTTTTTATGCCGAAGCGAAGCTTTGAAATGTGCGAACCAGATACGCCGAACGCAAACCCCAAACTTAATTGTTATGGTAATGTTCGCCACACGTGGTGCTTCGTATTTTTGCCAGCGCTTCCCCTAAACTTTTTTTTCGAAAATCAACTGGAAACGCGTCCGATGGACGCGATAAAAAAAATCAATATCTTGGAGGACGGTTAGTAACTGTATACGCCGCACTGCCTCTCGTGGATGATCGTTGACGACGCGGATTGATGAATGATGGAGATTCGGCACCTTCTTCCTGAGAAAGCCCTCGCTGTCGATTTTACCGAAATTCACGAATTTCACGAAACAACCGCCATGCAGGATCGAATTATGAAAAAGGAAAACTGGACATTTGCATAATGGCTGTTCCAAATTTACATATGTAATTTAATTACCGGACAACTATGTTACGTTCCCCGGTCGTTTTTGAATAATCGCATGGATATTTATGCTCGACACCAAATTAATGTTTATCGCTTGATTTTAAAAGGTAAAATCTTTTTTGCAGACACAATGCGCATGTACTAGTTTTTACTTGGTTGACAGACGTGAATCCAGACTTACATTAACACGTACTGAAGACCTTTGGCCACTACTCGCGTATAATAATGTTCATACTTCAGTTAGCTCGAAAACTTACATGTTCGACATTAAATGCTACATCGCACTGTTTCTGGATATCTAATGCACTGTCACGATACCTGAAACATAACCTATCCGCAACTGCTCGGTTTGCTGGGTCCTAAAAGTCCGAGCAGACCGATCTGAGCGCTAGATCTGTCAAATCTGTCAGTAAGCGAAGGCGAATTGCGATCAGATATATCCGGTCGAATTACCGAAGGGTTTATTTGACTACGGAGCTTGCAGATGACATTACCGAACGCGCTTACCGTAAAATACTGAAATTGTGTAGTTACCTAACTTCATAGCTGTCTCCGTTTCTTGTATATTGAACTTTATCACTCCAAATCAAGATGTCGCAGGAATCTCTTAGAAACTAGAGTTAAATTAAATTGTTTATACTGAGATATCTAAAATGAAAATGTGTTAAGCCACTTTCGGTAGGTTATTGTAAAAATGGTGATGATATTTTAAGACCTAAGCAATTTCGTTAAGAAAACTGGCTTTTGCGGGGAGAAAATGAGATAAAAACCTCCCCCTGTCAGTGGAATTAATAAAATCATTCCAGTTAAAGTCGGACATTTCCACCATTCGGCTCTAAACTAATCGTCGAAATTTCATTACGAAGGACTTTTATAGCTTTACCTCGGCTCAGTTCCCGTTTAAGAACCGCGACGGGCGCGAGCAAATATTTTACCCCAACCCGGGCGAGGGTTAATTTAAAATAATTAGGTGAGGGGAATCGTGACTTTCCGAAAAAATAGTGTTAATTTGTATTCGTACGGCGTACTTTGCGTATGAAGGTAACAGATTTAAAGTACCGGTCTTTTTGGGTACCGTAAATCAGCAGACCGTGGGAAGCAGTTACTTTTTACGGAGACTTTCATCCTATGGATTGTTTGCAGTTTATCCGGACTTTTTCCTTCTGCAAACAAGGAAATTATATTAAACTGCGTTCAGCTTTAAACGCCTCCTTTGCGACGTAAAAAGGGAGGCGGATAATCTAACTAGTTCCACGGCTAAACGAATATCTCTTCACGGTACCTTTAATCTCGCAAATGCGATTATGACACTCTAAGAAAAATCTTGCTACTTTCCCACAATGTTATTTCAGCCCCTATTTCTGTTTTTCCAAACGCTAGCTTCAACTAATGAGAAAAAAAAGGAAAATTATTTGTTCTAGGATCGATTGTAACAGCTCGAGCGCGAGCGACAATATACATTCGGATAATACAGACAATACGTCTTATATACTAATTCTTATCTTATGCGAATTACGTCATGCTGCATCAGATGGATCTTACGTGGTAACACATAACTCTTCACTCCTTTAGATCGGAGTACCAGATGGGTTTCATGGGTTTCCAGATTTTTTTTATTGAATTCGCGTTACTATTGTTTGTATAGCGTATAGGTCAAAGATACGTTCTATGGCCGATCGTAAAAAAGGCAAGTTTTGCATATGAAAAGCGCACGGTAAATCGACAATACAGGCCTACCGCAAAATAAAGAGAAAATCGGTTTCAAAAAACCCTAACGCTGTAATTCACCAGAGAATTAATTGTGCGAGCAGGTGGGTCTTTTATACAGTTTTTTTTGCAAATGGGGCGTATGATACATCAGAGCGGAGAGCTATTAATTGAGATTTCGGGAATCTACAGCCGTTCTATTTTTGGGACTAAAATGAAGGCCTCATCGACCGAACTACAGGGGCGGAGGCCTGGTATTTCATTCGTCTAATTACCGAACTCTGACCACACATTGCTCTCCAAGTTCGGAAAGCATTTATCCAAAACCGTTTTCAATCTAATTCGGATGCTACGTATACCCAATTTAGTGTACCGTGTAAACATGCAAGGTACCATTACTATAACCCCGATATATATTCGATGTGCGAGTATTTGGACGACTCTCTGCACTTTTGTATGATTTTACTTGATCGAAGGTGGTAACAAATTGCAACATTAAATTGCACACATTTCTCCAACCAAAATCGCATCTTGAAGAGTTTCGGACGCGAGAGGAAAAGAAATGAATAAGAGGAAACTTTCCTGTACATACTTTTGGGTAAGTTAAATGAAGTTAAAGTATTCAGAAAGCTTTAAACAGCGGAGATTTATCTCCTTGTATAAGTTTAACGAATTTCGAAAGCGCTTTATGATATATGATAAAAGGGGGGTTTGGAGCAGTTTGTAGAGGCACTTTTCAAAGCCGTAGAGCCCGGGGTCGAAATTAATTATGCTACATTTTGTCGCCGGCAACCGGAAACGGTTGCAAAGAGCGTCCAAAGACCGTGAGCATCGCCACGAGGACATCCGTATTTGATCGGAAGGGTATCAATTCGAATCAATGACCCCTACAAGATGCCTGACCTGCACGAAGTTCGACAGTTATAAAATCAAGCGAAAACTTCAAGAGTAACTATTGACTAGAAGTTTTCCCAGTTACATCAATTACGAATTTGCGAAATTTAACTACGAATTGCTCGAGTAGTTAAACAACTTTATGAATTGATTTACCTACGGATTTCTAAAGCCATGTTCGCTATTTCGTAAATAATTTATCTCCATCTGGAATGTAGATACCTACGTGAGCAACATGAATACATCCGCTCAGTAGGATGGATTATCGAAATTCCGCATTGCTTCAATACCAGCTGGAGGTAAACTAAAAAATTGTAACGATGCGTTTTTTCGTTACACCGCAAAACTGGATTTCGAGTGCTTCGACTCCGAGACTGGTACCGGCCGCACGTGAACCGTCTTGGTGAACCGCACGTGAACCCGTTAGACCGCGCGCAACGCCGCCCCTCTCTACTAGATGTCGCACAGCACTACTTATTGCAAGGATTGCCGTGTGTTTGAAATAAAAGTCGCACGCGACGGCTGGATAATCAGTTCGACCAGGTACTCCAGCTCCAGTAACACGCCAGTAGTAAGAGTGACCAGTGAAGCGAAAAGTAGTGAAAGATAAGAATATCTGCATCCCTAAACTTAAACGCACCATCAAGATTTAGATGTTACCGATTAATTGTCCCTGAATCGTCCAGTAGGAACGATATAAATCAAATGTGAAACTCTAACTGTCAATATGTTTAAAATTAGGAGCAATAACGAAAAATGGATTCGATTTCTTACGTTTCACAAAAAAAAACATGCACGATGAATAGGAAGCAGAACATAATATATCAACGACGCGAAAAGATGGAAGATGCAAAACTGATGCGGCTATATCATTTATATTTTGTATCAATCTGCGATGAGATAGGGCTGCTATCTCTGCTCGAAAGCTCCCTTCCTCCACCCTCCTCTCACCTCCTCTGCCCCCCCTCAACCCTTCTCTCCCCATTTCCTGACCCCCATCCTTTTTCTCCACACGGGTAATGATAAATGGGACAATACATTTTGCTCGGGGTGCAAGGTTGTCAGGAGATACAGGTTCTTGATAACGTAACGTTAAACGCATCAAAACGGGTAAAGTTATCCTCGGAATTCGCTGCATCCCTTTGTTTATTGACTGGTATTTATCGCGTCGAGATTAGCAAATAAAATTGCGCTGCTACTCCTGCTCTTGCGCTTCAAAAACAACTGGACATACCGCGGGTTCGCGCTATTGCGAACGGTCCAAAACGAAATTGCACGCTGTTGTTTTAGGGCGAAATATTTGCTTGCATTACCTCTTGTCGACGTTTGTTTAGAGATATTTCAAGTGCTAAAGTTCGCAGAGAAATTATTATGTATCTTTTACAATTTACTTAGGTAGAAACAAAAAAGCTATATTCAAATGCACCGGCGTGGAGGGTTTTAGTCACTCAGACAGAAATTAATTGAAAATTACGTTATATTTACATTGCAAATACGTCTACACGACGCACCACAGTTCCACTGTTATTACACAACTATGCCGACACGTCTTCTGAACAATAATATAGATGGTTATAATAGTAGATTCATTGCTATTTGTCAATACAGTGAACAAATCAAACTTTTTCTTGGATTTACGCCTCATTCATGTTGATATAATAAGCGGGTTAGTCAATAATTACGCAGTTTGTAATCGCTTATAGGGGCGCGCTGTACTTTTAATTTTTCGGGATCTGATTTCCACAAGCGTTGTCTGAGAATATGGAGGACAGACATATGCGCCAATCCTGTACTCACTTTTTCTTCACTTCCGGATGGTTTTCCCGATTATTTTGGCTCGAAATAAATTTGCGAGACGTGCAGTGCCCACATGAGCCCTTTTTTAGCACAATAAAAGTGAGGAGTATGCATGTAAAACCGACTATAAACGTTTTTTTTTATATTAATATAGTTGACCGAGCTTTGTCAAGTTTGCAGGTATTGTCGACTTTTAATTACAATTATTTGCCTATCTGGCAGTTTTGTATTCTATACTTTATTAGAGTAGAACCAATTTATATTAACGTCCCCCTTAAAAAAATGTTTTCTTGCAAAGAAAAAATCTTTTGAACATCCAGCAAAACGAAAAAAATATCACTTTCTGGAGCACTCAAATAACTAATAAATAGGTATACAGTCGAAAAAAGACGGAAGATTATGGAATCGGTTAAAGTAAACTAACTCCTAAAATATTGTACAAAAAAAAATTCAATAGTAGTGTTAAATAATTCACATTACCAATCTTCGATTTCACACAAGCGTTGTCTGAGAATATGGAGGACAGTCGTATGCACCAATCCTGTATGTACGGCTTACTTACAGTTTGCACTTTTTCTTCACTTAGTGATGATTTTTCCGATTATTTTGGCTCGAAATAAATTTGCGAGATGTGCAGTGGGGACAAATGCCATGAAATTTATGGAAATGAGTCGTAAACATGAGCCCTTTTTTGGTGCAATAAAAGTGAGGAGTATGCATGTAAAACCGCCTATAAACGTTTTTTTTTATATTAATATAGTTGACCGAGCTTTATCAAGTTTGCAGGTATTGTCGACTTTTAATTAAAATTATTTGCCTATCTGGCAGTTCTGTATTCTATGCTTTATTATAGTAGAATCAATTTATATTAACGTCCCCTTAAAAAATATGTTTTCTTGTAAAGAAAAAATCTTTTGAACATCCACCAAAACGAAAAAAATATCATTTGCTGGAACACTCAAATAACTAATAAATAGGTATACTGTTGAAAGAAGACGGAAGATTATGGAATCGGTTAAAGTAAACTAACTCCCAAAATATGGTACAAAAAAATTCAATAGTAGTGATAAATAATTCACATTACAAATCTTCGATTTCACACAAGCGTTGTCTGAGAATGTGGAGGACAGTCGTATACTCCAATCCTGTATGTACGGCTAACTCACAGTTTGCACTTTATGTTCACTTACGGATGATTTTTCCGATTATTTTGGCTCGAAATAAATTTGCGAGATGTGCAGTGGGGACAAATGCCATGAAATTTATTGAAATGTGTCGTAAACATGAGCCCTTTTTTGGTACAATAAAAGTTAGGAGTATGCATGTAAAACCGACTATAAACGTTTTTTTTTATATTAATATAGTTGGCCGAGCTTTATCAAGTTTGCAGGTATTGTCGACTTTTAATTAAAATTATTTGCCTATCTGGCAGTTTTGTATTCTATGCTTTATTAGAGTAGAACCAATTTATATTAACGTCCCCTTAAAAAAATATGTTTTCTTGTAAAGAAAAAATCTTTTGAACATCCAGCAAAACGAAAAAAATATCATTTGCTGGAGCACTCAAATAACTAATAAATAGGTATACTGTCGAAAAAAGACGGAAGATTATGGAATCGGTTAAAGTAAACTAACTCCCAAAATATTGTACAAAAAAATTCAATAGTAGTGATAAATAATTAACATTACAAATCTTCGATTTCACACAAGCGTTGTCTGAGAATATGGAGGACAGTCGTATGCGCCAATCCTGTATGTACGACTAACTCACAGTTTGCACTTTTTCTTCACTTACGGATGCTTTTTCCGATTATTGTGGCTCGAAATAAATTTGCGAGATGTGCAATGAGATAGTTGTAATAAATAATTAACATTACAAATCTTCGATTTCCTCGTGTTACAACATTTGTAGTATATTTAAAAGCGATATATCACAATCTACATAATGATATTAGTGTCGAATTGGCTACGAAAAATATGACACGCAAAGTTTTAAATGTGTATGTCACGATAGTAAATCAAATGCATAACAGTTCAGTACGAAGTCGTATTTTTCCGTTAATGTGTGAACAAATGGGTGCGGGGAATAAAAATTTATTACTACATTCGTAGTCACGATGGCGTTCGAAGGGTGAAACGCTCAAAAGATTTTGCGGCCTTAGAGTGGTAACTGACATTCCGTGAACGAGCAAAAAGTCATGACTAAAAGAGACAGTTTTACTATAATACCTGTTTGACCCATGTAGGTGGCATCGCAAGTATTTCCATATTTCCACGTTTCCATATTTGGATATATCAAATAAAAATAACTAAAAACAAATACTAGTCTGTTCTCGTCAGGCACTTCTCAACAAAATATCGTAGTTATGTGTTGACAAACGGACGAGATGGAAGATGACAATTTATAGAAGCCTTTTTGAGCGCCTTTCAATAACAACACTTCTTTCAGTTCGCTTTTGTCTCTTGTCCTTTGTGTATCGGACGATATTGCTTCTGTAATTTTGCAATATCCACATGCTTTGAAGTGACTCTTCATTTAATCCACAGGTTTGTTACGCGCAGGGAGGGGAGGGGGGGGGGGGCTTAGGGGCTCTGTTGTTTGAATTATGATAATAGTATTTGGTCCTCATTTCCCTTCGTAAAAGGTATTTGTCATAAAAATAAAAATGAAAAATAGATCCCCTGGAGTGGAAATAACTAATCTACGGTCGTAAAATAGGTTAATTATACTCATAAAGTCCGGAGAAGGCGAAGGGATGAAGGGGGTTGATCTTCCCCCAAGAAATTTTAATAACAAAACCGTAGCTCAGAGACACAACAAAGGTCTTTAATCTCTGTCGGAGTGCTCCAGGAAAATTGTATTCAAAATCCTACTAATTTTTCGATCAAAATGTTGTTTTATTATTTACGAATTTAACAATGCAAATGTACTGCCGTTGTAAACTTTATCCGCTCTACATGACAAAGCAATTATGGCCATATCACCTGCCTTTCATATCCATCACAACCAAAACAAGTGGTCAAACGAGCGCACCCAATTGTTATATCTGACGGGAAATCCGGAAAAACAATAGCTTTTAAAATTAATTACTTTAATAACGTGTCTGGTTAGGTCACCTGTGAACCGGATTATCGCAGCCCTTCCACTTAAATTTAATATCGGAATATTCCTCCATGACGTTACGGCCAAACTTAATTTTGACCCTACCATACTGGGTACCTCTGAACGTGTAAAACTGCACGTATATACGCGAAAAGTTCGTATTCATGAAATTCCGAAACTCCCTGAAAGCCCGACTTGAATTCCTTTATTTAATATGAAAAATCTTATTTTTATTTAAAAACGAGGACGACGACAAAACCCCTGTGTCTACATCACGAAATATTCCATTTCCTTTCTTTTCTTCCTTCCTTTTTTAACAACTCAACCTTATTACCCTCACAATATTTTTACATATGTCACTCAAATAATATTAAGATAAATGCACCCATTTGGATAATAATAAAAAGATTACCAGTTTTACCTATGCATGTGGCTCCACACTTGCTACGGGCGGTTATGTAGTATGTATGTGTTTAGAGTTTTATAACTTGCTGTTCACAATGAGATATGTTCATGAAATATTCTTGTAACAATTGTGTTATACAGTGTTGTATACTACAATTAGTAGTAATTAATATTTATAACGATAAATTTCGCTGACAGCCTCTGGATGGGGACTAATAAAAATGAATAGCTGGAGAATAGGTATCGAAGGCAGCTATGCCACGTAAATCATAGGGTCGAGGCATAATTCGCTATCTCTTCTTTTTTGCCATTCGGGCTGTAAGCGTTCCAGTTGCGCCGTTGCTGGTGTATCTGTGCATAATATTTATACAGGGCAGGGAAGTTGAACAACAGCCAGTGGTTCCCTCTAGTTCACGGTATCTAACCAAATTTATTGGGTCCGTATACTTGAACTAAATGGCTGTTTCGAAAGTTCCGTAGCTACGGAACCCTTAAATTGTGTATATAAGCCTAATTAACTTTTTCCCCGTGCGATGTAACAATCCGTTCCTGGCCCTTTTTTACGCTACGCTGCTTGCCAACCGATGTTCCGCCCCTGCTACGTCACCTCGCTTAAAATTAGATTTATTCGCAGTTGCATCCAAACTTATGATCTCTACCTTTTCGTCCAACTTTGTTTTTAAGCACTAACTTCTACACGTAATATATCCTTGCTGCATTTACGAATATATATCGCGGAGATAAATCATAAATACCACAATAAATTGTCTTTTAAAAAGAAAGATAGCCGGTTCAAAGGACAAGAAAGATGTTTAGATATTTCCTGTTTCACCTATGTAGGTGGTTGATCTTACCTTCTGGATCATCTACTACCATAATCCCAATTGTTCTCCTGGCTTCTCTCTCCAGGAAGATAGGAAGAAGAAGGTCTTGAGCTTCACCATAGTGAAGTTGGTCATGACTACATTATTAGTCTACATTTTTGTGACTCGCTTTATTAAACGTTTATAGATCGAATTAAATACCTCGACAAAAAAGCATATACACATTGCCAAAGGTGAAAAAATTTAAAGCTTGAATATCTAAAATTCCAAATATACGTGTTTTTATGCTGCAGCATATTTTCTGTGATTAAATATGAATATTTTGTCGACCAAAACCGTATTACGTCCCCTTTGTATACTTCGTTGATAAATAACATAAATATTCACCAGCGAAATTTTTGCAATCATCACATTTTTACGATTATAGAACACAATATACAGTACTACAGTGTAACACATAGTTTTAAGTTTGATTTAAAGTATATAAATAAACTCACTGTTAAAGGAAAGTTCTATTGTGATAATTATAGGGATTCTAGAAAAGGAAGGGTTAGATACTTTTAAAGGGTTGATGCTGAAGTAGAATCTAATTGTTTTTCGATACTTTTACCTTTAATTCAGTCCAGTTTCGTTCTCTTCCATTTTCGTTCTCGGTTGCCTGTATAAAGTCTAAGAAAAAAAAAACTCGTGTTTTAATTATAAGTACAAGATACGGAAAAATGCCTTTTGCGAGAAATTTAAATAACAGGGAATGTTCGGTAACTAAACATAAAAGGATGTTCTCATTAAAGGACAGCAGCAGACGAAAAGGATTCTGCTGCGTGCATTTGGTTCAACGAGGTTACATTTCAAGGGATGCCAAAGCGGGTTTGACACAAGAGACCCTTTGTAAATATAAGAATGGAACATCACTTTTAGCTGTCGTTAATTGAGGCAGCGAGGGTAAAACCCATTTGTACATAAGATACCGCGGGGAAAGGACCTCGAATTGTAAACAGTCAGAACCTGATGACGGCTTTTTCGCCGGCTTGGGACAATCCTCTCCAGCCCTTAGATAATCCATCACTATTAAACAGGACAAAGCTTCTTCTTTCTCTACATCTGACACTAATCATCATATAACGTTCTAGCTGTATCCTTTTAATTACAAATTAATACCCTATTATTCAAGTTAATACTCTATTATTCAAAGAAAATTATTTATCTTTATTATTATTTAACTTTATCGTTACCGTTAACCTTCTACTATTCATTCTGTTCACTGTGATCTTATTGTGACGTCAGTTCAGTGCATTATATCGTACACTCGAATGCACCCTAAATTTCATGTGTACCTAAGAAGATTTGTTGTTAATTCTGGTGCTTTATGAGGCCATTAACATTCCATGCAAGAACTGTAAGGTATTCATTGTTACCGTGTTTATAGATAGCATCCTCGTTGTTACTTATTTCTAGTAAGTTCTTCACAGTGATATAATGGCAAATTTGTTTACCTGTGGTCCTTCGAGCCGGATATCTGTTTGATTTTAGTTCTCCATTTTGTGATGATACGATTAATTTCGGATGCGAGAATTATGCTAACGAAGGCGCATTTTCCAATAAACTAAATTTCAAAAATAAATCTGTCGTTAAAGACAATTTATGATAGTAGTTACCCCTTATCTCTATAGCGCATTCGTAAACTCAAAATGTCGAGCGATTGTACAATTTAACAGTTGGGTTATGACAAAAAGCCGGGGTCAGTTAGTTATTGCAGTGCGGCCAACCCCCGCAATAAAATCCCCAGTAGTCGATATTCGACTCCTCCGATACGAACTTGATTGAAGAGGTTAAGACAATGGGGACGGTTAAAAAAATTGAAACAAACAAAAATAATTCTGCCACTCAGGATCGATTTTCCTTTCAATCTCAGATAAAAGGTTTCTCTGGGATATCTTTAAAATGTACACTCCCTTTTCAATTGGTCCCTGCAAGGAAATTTCACCTTCTTTTCGTTCGCTTCCAGCCTCCCAGAGTGTTAGTGGCATCTCCATAATTAAAACGATATTTTACATTCCATGAATTTACGGGCAAGGGGCGCGTTTTAAGAAATGCACTCCATAAATTACGGAAATTACCCAGACCTAGCTACACAAAACACGTTCCATACACACAATGAACCGAGCAAAACTACACTTTGTCTATATTTCACTTTTCCCGTGACTTACTTTTTCACGATGCTTGCTCCAAGGATAATTGCAGTTTTAAACATTGTGGAGACAGATCGTCGTAACAACTCAACATGTTAACAACGTAGTAAAGAATGACCAAAAATAATGTATAATTTACACTATCATGCATATCTTCTGATCTCCTGTTCCATCCGGTACATATTTGTTTTTTTTCCTTTTCCACATCTGAATCTTGCTGTGACTTTTTCGTCCTTGCTATCTCCTCTTCCTAGCCTTAGTTACTTCCGGTTCATCTTGCCTTCATTTTTACACTGTGATGCATATCTTCTGATCTCTTGTTCCATCCGGTACATATTATTTTTTCTTTATTTGCACATCTGAATCTTTCTGTGACCTTTTCGTCCTTCGTATCTCCTCTTCCCAGCATTAGTTACTTCCGGTTCATCTTGCCTTCATTTTTACACTGTGATGCATATCTTCTGATCTCATGTTCCATCCGGTACATATTATTTTTTAT
>JAWQRJ010001222.1:0-16570 GCA_033557515.1 Diorygopyx duplodentatus
GTGATCTAAATTAAGAATTTAAATTGAATATTAATTAAGTTTAAATTCTTGTGAAAATAACAAAGGAACTTCGTAAAGAAAGAAGTCACTATCTCTTACGATTTATCAGCTAATTAACATTTTAAAACTAAAATTCTCATGGTTTGAAAATCATGTTAGATAAAAAGTTTATTCTTTAGGAAGGTTTTTGAAGGTCTTCTCAGGATGCTATATTCCAACATTCATAAAAACCAATTGAAAGACAACGAAATTAACTTATCTTTGAAGGTAAGGGATCTAAATTAAGAATTTAAATTGAATATTAATTGAGTTTAAATTCTTGTGAAAATAACAAAGGAATTTCGTAAAAAAAGAATTCACCATCTCTTACAATTTATCAGCTAATTAACATTTAAAAACTAAAATTCTCATGGTTTGAAAACCATGTTAGATAAATGGTTGTCTATTCTTTAGGAAGATTTTTGAAGGTCTTCTCAGGATGCTATATTCCAACATTCATAAAAACCAATTGAAAGACAACGAAATTAACTTATCTTTGAAGATAAGGGATCTAAATTAAGAATTTAATTGAATATTAATTGAGTTTAAATTCTTGTTAAGATAACAAAGGAACTTCGTAAAGAAAGAAGTCACCATCTCTTACGATTTATCAGCTAATTAACATTTTAAAACTAAAATTCTCATTGGTTAGAAAACGATGTTAGATAAATGGTTCTTTATTCTGTAGGAAAGTTTTTGAAGGTCTTCTCAGGATGCTATCATATTCCAACATTCATAAAAACCAATTGAAAGACAACGAAATTAACTTATCTTCGAAGATAAGGGATCTAAATTAAGAATTTAAATTTAATATTAATTGAGTTTAAATTCTTGTGAAGATAACAAAGAAACTTCGTAAAGAAAGAAGCCACCATCTCTTACGATTCATCAGCTAATTAACATTTCAAAACTAAAATTCTCATGGCTTGAAAACAATGTTAGATAAATGGTTGTTTATTCTTTAGAAAGGTTTTTGAAGATCTTCCCAGGATGTTCTATATTCCAACATTCATAAAAACCAATTGAAAGACAACGAAGTTTAGTTGTCTTTGAAGATAAGACATGTAAAATTTTATTTTAATTATTTCGATAACAGAAACCTGTAATCTAACCAGCAGTTAATTTCAATTCCCGTTGGTGTCAAGAGATGGCGCCACTCGCTTCCCGATGCGCGGCTTTGTTCGCTCGGTCGCCGGTCCGACTGTCGGTATTGACGTTACCGGCCGTACCCCGATGCGATTAGTTACCGGATCGGCCGAGTGGGTCAATGTCTGAGCTCGTGAAAATTAATGGTGAGGTGAAACCCGTCGCGCATTAAAAATGGTTTAACGCCGCTGTCGGCCGAGCCGGGAATGCAGTGCCGGTCCTCAGTTTGAGTGCCAGGGTTCGTCCGCCGCGGTTTTGGGGACCGTTTTATGCGGCCGCACGTTCGACTCGAGTGCCCGGAACAAGTGAACAGCGGACAAGCCGTCGCCGTGAAGTTGTCGCCACACGAGGACGGTGTCAGCGAGCGATGTAATAACGAGCCGAACTCTATGCGGACGACGATTTAACCGATATCAACCTAGAGTGGAGATGAGTGGCGGACGTCCTAGGACAACGTCCTTCGCCGAGGGCAACAAGCAGGCCCTGAATCCTCCCTTGGGAGGAGTGAAAATTAGCAGTAAGTGACGTCGCGGCAGCCGTTCGCGCCGCTGCATCGCAGTAGGCCGCCGCGTTCAAATATGGCTGCTCGCGAGAGAGCCCAGTCGATCGAGCGGCTCGCCGTCCTGTCATTCGCCTGTCAAAATCGACGGGCGGGCGAGCCTCCTTGGATCGCCGTCGCGAAATTCGATGGCTGCGATCGATCGTCGATTGTCCGTCGTACGCGACCACGTTTAGGCTTACCTTGAACCGTACTGGCCGGCCTGAAAACGTCGGCGGCACTTGTTTCGGGGGGCTTACGTACCCCCGAAAACCAAAACGCACCTGTCCCCTTTTCATTCGTTCCATGGATATCCGGGATTTATCTCGGAATACGAACGGTCAACCACCACCCCCTCCACCCGTTTCCTCCTGTTCGCCTGGTTTTCGTTTCAAGAGGCTCCGCCTTTCTTTACTAGGTCATTATTCTAACTCGTTCTATTAACGTAATTAATCGAAGCAATTTGTTCACTTTAATATTACTAAAAGAAAAACGAGTTGGGATTTTGAAACATCGCAGTTTTCGTTTTAATGTTGGTGCGTAATAAGTGTTTTAGATCTTTATGAAAATCTTGGAAAGATAAATGCAAAAACAGACAGGCTGAAGATAGCAAGAAAGCATATTTTATTACTAATGCATGCTGGTCATACATACACTAACAGCAATTGTATTCTAAAAACAAAAGCTTTTCTAAAAAATACTTGCTTTAAAATAGTATTTTTCTTCATGAACAATGTAAAACAAAATTCAAAAACTTGTTACATAGCATTAAAGGATTAAATTCGAAGTTTATTATCATCATAACTAATAGTTTTGAACAACGCTAACTGTGAAAACAATTTGCGTAAATTATTGATTACGAAACCAAGGCGTGAATCGATAATATTAATTTCCTGGTGTCTGCTATTTATTTTATTGTTTTAAGTTAAAGGATTTTTGTTTTAAAAAAAAAATGCACCGCCTACTAGATACCCTGAAAAAAACTGAAAATCGTCATTTTCTTCAAATGTGAATATTTCCCATATTATTTATCGTATCAAAAAATTTCGAAGGAAAAAGTTGTGGATATCAAAACATTCTATAGGATAGATAATAAATTTTTTTTTACCTTTCACCAGTTTCGAGATGTGACCCAAAGTTGTATTTTTTAAATGGAAACCATAGTGGATTTTGACATTATTAAATTAGTTCCAATTGAAACCAATTCAAAACGTTGAACTTTCAGCTTTCTTCCAATACTGAAAGACCTTTATATACATAAATCATAGTTCTACACAAACCCGTTTATGAGTTATAAACAAAAACTGTAACACCTTATGTTATTTTAATCCAAAAATAATTCTTTAACGCATTTCTTTTTTTTTTAAATCCAATATATTTTTCAAAAATTATTGTGTCCAATTGAAAACATTGGACTTTCAGCTTTCTTTCAGTATATAAATCATTGTTCTACACAAACCCGTTTATGAGTTACAACAAAACGAGGGTTAGGAGAGAGAATTGTGGAAATGTTTTGAATCTGTTGACTATACTCTTTTGGCTTACGACCACAGTAGTTTGTTTCCACAATTTTGAAATTGTGGAAGCAGAACAGCAAAACTTCCGAGCAGCGGTATTTATTGCACCCCGTTTGAATTTGTTATCGTCTTTGACATTTGCAATAAGTGATGGAAGATTCGCTTGCAATCATCATTACTAAATTCTCCACACTTTTTTGTCCCACTTGGTTGTTTTCTTGACATTTTGAAGTTTTGGTTATGTTACAGCGGTTAAATAATTAATATGTCAGAATTTGACGTTTTTGCAACAGCAGCCTAAATCAAAAGCGCAACGAGTTTAAACAAAGTTTGGCAATGACACGCTTAGATTCATAAAACACCTGATAATTATGTCAAGAGAAGTTAATATAGTTGCCTACTTCCAATAACCTGGACGTCAAATTAAACTATAGCAACTATTTTCGGACAGAGGTAGTACATTAAATTAATTACGTCGATGAACGAATGTTTCTTAAAACAAAAAAAATCTCTGCCTATAAATTTGTAAATGCTTCTTGGATAAAAGAATCTTTGTTTATCCACACATTTGCGAAGACATTGTGATCATACCTAAATATATCTTTTTCCTAATTCTCGGAACTAATCGTGGATAACGTCAAATCCGTCCAACTATCAATATCGATTATTGACCAGAATAATAAATGATATTGTTCCATAGATGGCTGGTTGGTTTTATAATTCTACATATACTAAATTTTATATTGTAATTTTATTTATCACAAATATCTTATCTTTTTTTGGTTTATAGGCCTATTCTATTCTATTAATCCTCCTGTTTCCACCTTAGCAACTTTTCAAACTGCCGGTGCCGCTGGAAATTAATAATTCAAGGACGCATGTGCACGAGACGCCATGTGTGCAAGCGCCTTGACCGCTGTTATAATATTATGTCACTAGTAAATTACGCTAACGGGCGTCTACAGATGGCGTTTATAAAAAACGCTCGGCCATTCATTTAAAATTGAAATCGATATTGGCCATAAATTATTGCTCCTTTTTCTATTTCGTAAGCATGTCGAAGACTGACGCCTCGCCTGCGTGATTAACTGGATATTTATCACTGACAAATGCGTGTCGGTTTTGGTATGAAGCTAAGTTTCTAAACACACTGAGGAATGCCTGGTATTCTTCGTTTTTAATTGAGAGAATCATCAGTAATAAGGAAGTGCTTGTTCAGGATCAAGCGTTGTCGATACCATTCCAATTGTGGTCCCATAAATTCTTCTGAAAAATTGATGATTTATGGGCGGCCATTCGCATTCCCATACACTTACTGTTTGTACAATTTGTTAGGAGCAAACGTGTACTAATTAGTATGGGGTAATAAACTTTATGACCTGGCCATAAATCATAATTAAAGGGCAAACGGGGACCGCCCAAAAAAGCCGCATCCTTTTCGTTTACAGATTCCATGTTGATCACGTTAGCCTGGAGATTTGTCGATAGAGAAACCTTCGAGCCGTGCAGCCCCCGTAATTAATTTTAACCCTTCTGTACGCAGAGGAACCATCAGGATTTCGTCGCGAGAAGAGTATTATCTATGGACAGATAGATGGATGCGATTGGATGAAGCGAGATAGAGATGTCCGTGGTGCATTTACCTCCGGTGTGCAGTAGTCGGGTTTCCCCTGATAAAACAAAGGGTAGCGACCCCGCGGGCGACCGGCAAAACGGGGGCGAACGCATTTACGCACCCCCGAATAACGTTAATTATTAACAGATAATGCACACACAACGCGGATTTTAGTTTTCGGTAAACAAACGGTGCACATAACAGTCGGTGTTCTGGAGTGTTGCGCGTGGAGCAAAATCGATCATTTGGATACATAAAATCTAGTGGGTGTAACAACTTCAGCGGACGTCCTGTGCTACTTTTTGTTTTTTCGCAATTTTGATCAATTCAAAACAAAACGGCCAACCATGGCAGAGGCAAAAATAATCCTCTACAAGCTTTTCAATGATATATAATACATAGGGACAATTCCTTCGGTACAAGCAGAAGTTAACAAGAAGGAATTGCATAAAATTTCAGGCACAAAAAAATCTCTGAAAACTCAAATTTCAGTGGAAAGTGAAAAAATAAATGTGTTATGAATTGTATATAATAATGTAATGAATTGATAATTTACAATTTTTCGAAATTGTAGCTATATGGAAAATGAATAGCTTGGAAAATTTCAGCTAATAAAAAAAACTTTTGCTAGTGAAAAGTTTGCAGAAAATCAACATTTGAGCGCAATTAGTTCTTTAGAATTTCACTTTATACCCTACACATTCGCCACGGTACTATAAAACTTTAAACTCGCATTTTAAATCTGACGCTTTAAAAATCAATTTTGTGCAAATTCGCCCTATTCGGGATGTTTGCCTCGAACCACATCCCACGGTCAATTTCCGTTTGGAGTTTTATTAGTTTCTGATCCAACTCGTCCAATTACATGGTTCCTCCCGAATACTAAACAAGGAAGGAACTTTTTGTTTCATAAAGTTTGCGCCACTGCCAAGTTATAATTGAACACAGCCCATTCAATTAAAAATGAATCGGATGAATATTGAATAAATCGGAGTGATTTAGGGGAGGGGGAAAGTCTGAAGATGGGGTTAGATTTAAAGACAAACAAAAACACAAAAGCACTTACTTACCCCCTGCCGGTCCAGAATCGCTGTCGGGTCGATAGTCGTTGTCATCATGCTGCTGATTACCCATTATAACTTCAGGTATTCCTAAAACAAGCAGTAACATTTAGGTGTTTACAGTAAATTATGCAAATAACATAACAAACAATTCTCATTTGCAGATACAAAATATTTCTAGAAAACACTTAAATATCCAATATCAATTCCACATAACAGTTTTGCTCTGGTGTCGATAATATACTTACACGAAGATCGCATGTGAGCACATCGTTCATATAAATCTATGGAGAAAATAGCTATAATAAAAGCGCTTTACGAACTATGCAACCTCTATATAACCGCGAAGTTTTGTTTCCTTCTCGCGCACAACTGAGGTGCAGAAAATAGAAAAGATCTTATTAAGATTTCCGAGGCGTTGCGTTTGGCTCACGAGGCGTGTACGAGATGTAGCAACAAAGTATGAGCAATAACTTGCAAAGTGTAGCTATAGTAACAACGTCCGAATCGATTAGCGGTATATCAAAATTCGTTCGCAGTTCGCAATTCGCAATTCATTGGAACTGCGACAGGAAAAATCGCAATGGATCCGACCAAGGACGACTGGCAATCGAAATGAATTATTAAAGTTTTGTTGCTCGTATGGCGTTTCATCCATCGTATTGGTTAGCTGAATGAAATGAAGGAAGGAGATGAGACAGAATGTTTCGGAGTTATTCGAGGTCCTGCGTATGGGTTGATATCCAGCTGCGAAAGATGAATTGTAATCCCAACAAGAAAGGAAGAAGATTCTAATTGTCCAGTACTCTTCAGTCTTGAAACACAAAGATATGCCTTTGATGATTCTGAAAGAGTTTTATCATATGAAGTATACCAATACGATTTCTATAACGGTAAGTGCACTTTTTCCAATTTTAATAGTATACTTTGAAAGTGACCATTTTATGGTTGTCACATGATTTGTGCGTTGGCATTTAACGACGGTTTAAATTACAAGATTTCACCCGAGAGAATGAGTAAAAAACCTCATATAGAAGCGAACACAGCAGTGATTATTTATTTTTCTTTGTTAATTGAAAAGGCAAAGATAGTAAAAACAAACAAAAATTGTTGCTTACGTATGCATGGTGCAATTTGGGATCTGCTCTGTTGGTACCCGCTGTCGCATCGGTTACAGGTCGTTCCCACAACTCCATCTTTACACGGACATTGTCCTGTTATTTGATTGCACGTTTTCCCGGAGGAGCCAATAGGATGACAGTTGCAAGCTGGAAAAAAGATAACTTCTTTTAGATAATGATCGTACACAAAAAATCTTCTGCAAGTGAGTCGCGACGCTTGGTGATAAAAAAGAGAAAGTACCTACAGTTTGCTTATGCCGGTGGTAACAGCGGTAAGCACTGGATAATAACAGTAATCATCGGGCTTATTAACGACGAACTTTATACACAAGAGGCTCAATTTGCAGACGTGCTGTTGAAACAAGCATCTCGACAACTCTTGGATAAACGTTCCCTCAAAAAAAAGGGAGAAACGGTGTACGGACGTTATTATAATTACAAAGAAATGTACGTCAATTTGTGTTTGTGGATACATATACGGAGTGTTAAAATTGATTTAAAAAAATGTAGCTAATTTAAGAAATTTTAATTTCTTTAATTAGTGTATGAAAATTATATAGAGGGATAGAGGGATTTGATAATAAACGACTTATCGGACTTTTGTGAGGCACATTCATCAACCAACGTCGGCGCAAAAAGCGGCAACCCACACATTTAAAATAACAATGGGGGCAAATGATATATATTTTTTCTTATGAAAATTTGATTTAATTTTTATGAAAGTTTTAATTTTGATCTCACACAAAAGAAGAACACAATTCTATATTAGTAATTTGTTAAACAGAGTATACAAACAAGACCATTGTAAATTTCGTTATTATGTTCTATTGGCCCTTACTGGCCATTCTCGTCTAACAAAATGTTCTCCACATGCTCTACTGTCTGCCCCAGAGACAAAGGAAGCACGAAAATTTTGTGTATCCCTTGTAATCACAGTAGAAAACCTAGCATTTTAAAATCACCACATACATCCCACTGATACCTCTCATAGTCAATTTTATGCAACAAGGATTTGACGCTATGGTAATTTGCGTTTAATTGGACGGAACGCGCTTGTGAAATTAAATCATACTCGTTGTGATGGTGCAGTAAAACTGATATAATACTCTTAGTACAGCTATCTATAAAAAGCCTCCAATTCTCAACCATATGGAGAATTCCAATTTCTTTAAAAAGACCTCCGATATTTGAACAGTAACATAAATTAACTGTTTACCTACTTTTTACAAGTTGTTATTCTTCAGTTTGGATCTAGTAAGTCCATTTCTTTAAAACTGGAGGCTAAAAGTTCTGCATTAGATTTTGTAAGACGTAAATCTCTGATGAAATCATCTAATTTCATCACAATCATCTGCATCTTCCATACCTGTCATAACTGCATCTTCTTCTAAGCAGACTTCGAAAATTTAAATTTAATTATAAAACATTTTAGATAAGAATTCCAAGAAAGGAATGAGAGCAATGATTTTTACTAATCAGTATGTTTGGAAACTAAATTTAGATTTTTAACACTTTTATTCGTCGACCGGTGTCGGTATCATAGTACCATCATCATGGACAAACACTGATGGACTTTTTGATTACAAAAGTATCATTATAAACTATAATTAAAATCACGTGATAAATTATTGTAAATATTAGGTTAAGTGTAACTTACGTTCCACATTTCTACGAACTATGCTAACGTTGGAATATTAATCCTCATTTGTTGTATTCTACATCGAAGAAGTTTAATTAGATGATAACACATTTCAAGTTACTTAAACTAAAAATTACTTAGTTTTAGAAAGTTAATGTTTGTAATATAATAAAATAGTGAGTTATAAATTCATGAAACTTCAATCATTAATTAGTAAAAATTAAATAGTAATAATTAAATGTTTATAATGTAAAAAGAAACGGGTGAAATAGAGTAAAAAATAAATTATATGTTTAGAAAAATTGGGAAATTGATTAATTAATAATAAGTACGCAAATAAAAAGAAAAAGTATTAAATTTAATGTAAAACAGAAAAATAAAATTTTATAAATATTTATTTTTTCTTATTAAAAGGGTGTCTGAGGGAATGGTAAATCTATGGAATATTGTTTTCCAATCGATCGTTGAATAGTAAGGTTTGCGGGTGTTTTTTTCTAAATGAATCTATTTCATAGCTTTCGAATAATTCCAGTAGCTTTTGTTCAGTTGATAAATGATTTTGATGTTATCAAATGTGAATGTATGATTGTTGAAATTTATGTGTCTATCGAAGTTTGAATTATAATGTATGATTATTATTATTCTTTGACTCTAATTTCGATTTTTCTGCCGGTCTCTCCGGTTGCAAGTTTAACATGTAAGGGCGTATCACCATTTTTTTCTGGTAATTTGGTAGGTGGTTTACTAGTGTTCAGTATGTTTTTTAGATTATGGTTTGTTTTAAGGGCAAGTGAAATGTTGAATTTATTAGCAATGTTTTTAATTTTGTTACTGATTTTGCCTGGGTAAATGATGGCTCTAGAGATTGGTTTAGGTTTATCTTCTATATGTAGTAGTGTCGTATGGTTATTATGTCTAACATTGTATTTTTGAAATATATTATTAAAATAGTCGATATCGTATCCATTGTTAGAAGCAAGTTGTTGTATAATGTTTAACTATTTTTTCATGTTATTAAAACTAAGAGTATTTTTAGTCTGTATATATATAAGAAATGAAAGTTAATATTTTAATTGTTGGGTCATGAAAAGAATTAAATGGGGTAATAACGTCGGTTTGTGTAGGTTTCCTATAAATGTCATAATTAATTGTATGTAGTATGTTATTAGTGATATCTAAAAAAAGTAAGGTGTGATTATTTTCTAATTCTATGGTGAATATGATTTTAGGCTGTAAAGTATTTATAAAATTATTTATTAAGTTGATTTATAACATATAATATAATAATATAATATTTATATTTGTAGTGTCAATTATGACTGGAATATCGTATACATGTCTGTTGAATATAATTTTGTTAATGAATTCGAAATTACTGTTGTGTATAATTTCTTCTAATAGACATGAAATAATAGTTCATGAAAATCTCACTCATAAGTCCGCTAAGTGGGGAGCCCATAGGTAAACCAACCTTCAATCATTTTGTAATATTTATTGTTAAATGTGAAATGATTTTGGTTAACGCAAGCAATTAAAAGTTATTAGCATCTGTGTTATTGTTTAAGTGATGAATTATTAATGATTTGTGTAGCTATGGAAATTGTTTCTTTAATAGGTATATTAATGTATAAGTTAATAATGTCAAATGATAAAGTTGTAAATTCAGAAGGTAGTATTAAATAATATTAATATTAATAAATTGTGGATGTTATCAAATAAATTGTAACGATTTTTTTATAGTATATTTAGGTGTGAATTCAATTATATTTTTGAAAAAATTGATTAAGAATTTAGAAACAAAGTATGAACTAGAATTAGTGGAGACTATAATTGATCTAATTGGAATGCCATTTTTGTATATTTTGGGGAGTGAATGTAGCTAAGGGGTTATTAGGTTCATCGGTAATGCTTTTTTAGGATTGAAATTATATTTATTCAAAGTTTTTGAAGTATTTTTATGATTTTTTTGAAATTATTGTGAAAAGTTAGATTATGGTTTCTCTTTACTTCTACAAAGTAATTTTCTTGTATAAATTGTTCTGTTTTTGAATGTAATCTCTGTTATTCATTAGGATTATACCACCGTTTTTATCACTTGTTGTAACTATGATAATGGTTTTCTTGTTTTATCTTTTTTTGTAAATTAATAATCATTAACCTCCCCTCCTTTCTTGGAATATTTTTAGGTATTTGGTATTTCTTAGTTACATTTTGAATCGAAAAGCTTTTCATCTGAAAATTGGAACGGCAACCAATTTGTACTCAAAAGTAGGTGTAACTTTGGGACATAATGTTTTTTAGGTTTGTCCCTATTTCACAAATAAGGTGGTAGCATTGGGACATGTACCAAAGTAACCCATGCACATTAAGATTTTTTAGAAATATAAATATATTTCGCCGAAAATACAAAACATAAACATAAGATATAAAGGTGTACTCACCAAAATTAAAATAAATGTTTTTAAAACCAGTTTCATTAAAAAAAGGCGTTGTTGTCCCAAAGTAATGTTTCAGTCACAAATATACCCCAGTTTATGGTACATTTCCTTCTTTGAGAAGACTTTGGAGAACATTTGGAGTCTAAAGTGTTTTAATTCAGTTCTATATTGAATTGATAGACTTTGAAGATTAAATCTTCAAAGAGACTTTTACAATTCTTTGTGACACTGGATGGAATTCAACAGATGATGGTTGCAGATGGCCACAGTGAGTTAAAGGATTGAAGGATGTAGAAATCATCAGCTTTATGCACAAATTGCGGATTCACTTGTGATTAAAGTGGACCAGGATCACCCAATAATCCAATATTTAGTCAGAAACGCGATCTTTCGCGTTTATGAGTGCTTGCTAATTAAAAATTTCGATTACTCCCTCATTATTTCCATTCGTTGTATTCTTTGCAGATTTTTTGACTTTATGGTTAGTTTATGTTTTATTTTGTGGATATGTCTGTATAGTTTTAGGTTTTCCAGGTTTCTTCTTTATTTCCAAATACTTTTGGTACACCATATTTTCTGAATTTAATGAAAACCTCCATTTTTCATGTTTTGTATTACGCTATCTGTGTGAAGAATTATGCACGATCAAGAACTCGTAAGCTGTGAAAAAGCCTACTTCTTCACTCATTTGAATACGGAAAACTGAAACTTTTGGAAAGTAAAATGAGCGAACACATCACAAAAAATATGCATTATGTAAATATTTATCTTTTTCTGCTAATATTTTTAAAGATACTTGCAATTTATTTTGGATAGAGTTCTCAATGTATCCTTCTACAATATTATATCATTATACAATATTATTATTCGTCCACCATTATGTCGTTTAATAGTGGTGAATGTTTGGTACAGCATTCAACCATTTCAAAAAATCTGCAATTTTTGGAACATTTACAATTGTATTCGTACCAACAGGTTGTCGAGTACATTTTCCGTTTGGATTTGCAACAACAAATCTTGTTGTTTTAATTGGTGACAGTCGAGGACATTTTCTAAATAACTCGAGCAGATTTAAATCTTGATAATTCACTCTCGATATTCGAAATTATCTGCTCTGCTTGGGTTTAAATGATTTCATATCTTCAGTATTTTGCATCTGGAGAAACCTCAGTTCGTCCTGCTCGTAACATTGAACATACACTTCACAGTGTGAAAACTTTAAGACTCTCAGTTTTTGCTTAAAATATGCCTGTAAAAATCTGATAAAGTTTTCCTACTATTTCATACCTCTAAATCTGCATATTTGCTTTGATAACTGGTTACATATCCGTAACCTTAAAACAATAATATTAGCTTTATATAAACAATTTGAATCTTCATAAAATTAAACTAATGCGAAGCATAATTTGTAAGCGTTTTGTTCGAAATAGGGTATGTAACGTATATAGGTTGCATTCAAATCATTGTGTCATTATTATGGTATTTCAAAGATCTTCTGGATCTCTAGTATAGTAGCTCAATTATTTTACGTTATAATTCAATGTCTTAATTATTTAGAGACAATCCCGGAACGGTGTTCAATAGTGTAAGGCTGTACGAGGTGGAGGAAAGAAAGGTGCACAAATTAACAAACATACTTTTCGAGAAGTCAAATATTTGCATTTTTATCAATCGGTTAGTTTTGTTTTTTGATCTTGCACAAGTGGGAAGTAAAAGATCTCTTTTATTGTGCATTAACTTTTAGTTGCATTTAATGCTGATATATTCTTTCAAGTCAAGAAAGTCTCTAGGGCAACTTTTTATTCCCCTTACATGTGTTTCGATAGGATACTTATCATTTTGTTTCAAAGGGTAAATGACAATATAATCATGTTGTTGTCATGGTGTTGTAAATCACTTATCTCCTAGTAACTCACTCATCTCCTCAGTAAATTCAACAGCGCAGAATGTAGATTGTTATTATTTATACTAAAAACATACACAACAAAACAAGGAAAAAACCGGAAATACAATACAATTTTATCCCCGATTCATAAATTTGTCAAACACCAAATTTGATCACAGAGAAACACAATTTCTGAAGAAATGTTTGAAATTTTGTCCTTTTGCAAATTATTCTTAGAATCGATCATAATAATTACGCAAAACTTCAAATTTATTTAAAAGGAGATCCCTAAAGAAAAACGAAATGTACCACATATATTTCTAACTTCTAAAGTCTACTAAACATAAAACAACTCAACACAATCTAACATCTGTTAAAGCAGATAAAGGTAACCCTGGCCATTTTTCCAAAAGATCAATTATTGTTTCACATATCTATTGTATAATATAATCTATAAAGCAATCTAAAAATGGGTTTGACAAAGGAGCGCCCCTGAAAATCGTAGCTTTTGTTTTTGTATCATGTAGAACATCCAATACTACAGATAATTTCGACAGAATTTCAGTATACATAATTCCAATTTCTCTACCTTGCTAAATAGATTCATCATAATAGCTGTCCAATTATTTGTTGCTTTCCTAATTACTCAACCCATAACAAACAGAAACAACGACAGAGACCAGAGACCAGAGACACAGACCTCACATTGGACGTCAACAATACCGATCATTTTCCCCTCAAATTCAATTTTCGCGTGGTAGCAAATGAATAGCTGATTTATTACTGGATTGCATTGCAGCTCTCGAACTATTTCATACATTTTTATGGGCTGTTATGGGTTCGGATAATTTTTTTTATTTAGAGTTTTATTTACATTGTTCCTACCATTCTTTTCACAACATCAAATTTTACGTGTTTGGCAGTATTCTCAATTTCGTTTTCTTCTTCTACGTTATGAAATTCCCCAGCTATGAACAATTATTAGATGTTTAATTCATACTAGGTACTTAAGATAAATTATAGAGTGATCTTCACCGATACAATCGTTGCGTCGGTGAAGAAAAAGAAGAGAGTTTCTTCCCGCAAGCGGCGATCACCGGAGAGCCAAGAAGAAATAGGTTGACGCGTATTTCAACATATTTTACAATCATTTTTGTGAACAAACGTGGTATTCGAATGGAATGTCATTTTGTCTAGTTGTAGAGAGAGAATAGTAATTATCTAGTTGTAGAGTCAAGAATATGGATTTAGAAAGCTGAAAAGCGGCGCAACTCCACACGGAGTGTTAAGCCAACATTCATTCAATTTTGAAATTTCAATAATTAATTTATAGTGAAATTGGGTTGTGATTGTATTATTTGGGGGACAGAAATACAAAAACAAAATTTTGAACGGGACCACGTTTCGTACTTAAAGGAAACCATATACAAATATCGTTGAACAAAGAAATATTTAGGAAGTGATTAGGCTATGTAAGTTACGAAGAGTAAAAAGATAATTACAGAGCACAATTATCTATTTTATATATTAAATTATGTTATTTATTAAAAAATAAAAAAATATCTAATAAAAAATAATAATGCGACATCACTACATAGCGTTACCCAAATAGGAGTTTTGGAGTTTTTAAATTTTCAAGTAAAGTACTTTTTAATTTAGTATGACTGTGATAAAAACCTTTAGCTTTATTAAAATGAATGAAGAGAAGGGTGCGGTCGTGTGCCCTATCTCGCGTGCGCACGTGACCTTCCCGTCCTTTTACGCGTTAAAAATGGTATTCATAATGCACTTTTGTCTGTAGCGACTTCATTTCTCTAATTAGACATCGGACCGGGGGCTACGCAAGCAGAGTTTATTCGAATTAACACCGTCGTTAGCGGCATGTGTGTTACGTGTGCAGGAGACTACGGAATTAACAACAGCGCGACATTTTTTCGGGGCGGGTGTAATTAATTTCCGCAACGAAAATTACCGTTGAGCAATAACAAATTATGCTAATATTTCAAGGCGCGTTGACAAACGGGCTGTGACTTGCCGGGCAACGTGAGGCATGCAAGTTTAATAGCCCGCAAGAACAGCTTTCAGAAGGATAATTTCGTAGATAGCCCGAGAAAAATGGCCGCACTCGAATTGTACGGCATTCCGTTGAAAATTCCTTAAAATACCGGGAGGTTGGAATTGCTGAGGACTTCTGATATCTTACCGACTATATGTACTTGGCAATAATATTAATCAAGTGTATCTACCAATCTATATCTATTCGAGTATGCCGGGTAGGTTGCTAGGAATTTCGAATAGATAAATCAAATTTATATCAAAACGATCGATAAAATATTTCGAGTGGACATCTTGATTTAAACTATATAGAAAGGAATTGCATTAACTAGGATGTAGAAATATGAGGAAATAAATAGGATATCGTGACGTCCCTGTCGCCGCACATGGAACACATACGATTTGCTGTACACATTTTTGAAAAAGAGGCATTCAAGTTACGCATTTTTCTTAGATACGACAATTTATAAGTAAAAAAAATGATAAAAGCTTTTGAAAAAAACACAGAACTATATAATAGAATACAGAAATTAAATGAGTATAAAACTTGTGCAGAAAAATAACATAACGTTATTTTAAAATCAGTAACTCAACAAAATATCGCCTAAAATGATCTCTAATTTTTAACCATGTTAAGGTTTTCACTTCACCAATAAAGTAATAGTTAGTCATTTCAGTGTTTTTAATTCTTTTTAAAAATACATGGGGTGCCTTTCCAAGTCGTCGTCGCAGACCGTACATTAGAAATATATGGGGAACGGATAAAGATTTTGTCGTTTTGTCAGTGTGATTTTTAATATTTCTTCAAAATTACGTAGTTCAATAACTTCATTAGGGTCTTTGCACCAAAAATTACTCGTATTTTATTTCTTATACTCAAAATTTTCTTGTACCTCCAATATTTCCGGAGATATCTTTGGTTGTATCAAGAAAAAGAAAATTTTTAGATAAAACTGTATCCTTTTGCAAGTTTTTGATTTTCTCTTAAATCACTCATTTTAAGAATGTATTCTAGACGATTTCTTACTGAAAATTAACTGGTCTTTGCTTTTTTATTGAAGATTTTTTATCTACCTCCTCTACTTTAGCAGGTAGTTAATCAGAGTTGCGAAAGATGCAAAAATTAGATATATCATCTATCAGAAAAAAAAAATTGTTTTGCCGGTGTGATTTTTGATATTTCTTCAAATTTACGTAATCCAAAATAACTTCATTAGGGTCTTTGCATCAACAATTACTCGTACTTTATTTTTTATCTCCAAATTTTCTTGTACCTCCAATATTTCCAGAAATTTCTTTGATTATATTAAAAAAAAATTTTTTTAGATAAAACTGAATCGTGTTGCAATTTTTTGATTTTCTCTTAAATTGCTCGTTTTAAGAACAGTACCTGGAAGACCCAGCTCGCTCGGCGTTAAAAACATTGAAAAAAACATTGTTTTCCACCCCTAACAAAGATCGCCCTGATAGCAATAGACCGAGCTAGTTCATATATGCAACCAAGATTGTCCAAGAG
>JAWQRJ010001223.1:0-16566 GCA_033557515.1 Diorygopyx duplodentatus
GAATAAACGTGCCCGATCAAAAAATTGATTGGCTACGTGTGCGTGTCGGGGTGTGAATATTAACGCCATTGGTGCATTCATTTCCAATAGGTGTCGTTCACTGATCATAGCTTTCAGAATACAACTACATTTGTTCATATTGAAGATTATACATTATTTCAATATATTTTCAGCATTTTTTAAAATAAAAGTAGTTAATGTTAGGTAGTAGCAGTGTTAGTACACTAACAATAGTCCTCAACAAGTATGTAGTAGGAGTAGTAGTACTTACCAAGTACTTAAGCAGTACTTAAGAGGAAAATCCCCAGGATGCTAAGATGTTTTGAGATCACTTACTTGTGATAAAATTGCGCTGCTTATAATTATTTATTAATATAATTACACCCTTTTAGCTACTAAAAGAAAACTGCAATTAATAATTTAAAACTATAATTTTTTCATATAGAACTGTAAAATTTCGCGTTTCTGAAATTGTTTACCACCTTGCATTTAAAAAAAATATATTTCAACTTTTTCCTACGCTAATGATTCGTGAACGTGTTTAGATGTAATTATAAAAGTAGTCTGCAAGATATGCATTTATTACACCAGAATGAATCAAAATAACACGTTACATTACACAATATGCGATTGAGAAATTTAATAATTAAAGAAATTGAGAAATCTTCTTGAAAGCAGATTTTTATATTTTGTGCTAACTCTCTGAAAGTAATCCAAATAAATTTCATTTGAATGGAAGTACATATTGGATTTATTTCCGAAATTTTTTACAGTGGTTACCCTTTCATATGCTACCTAAAAATAAAGAGATTTAGTATGGTCACGAAATTTTTTTTAATAATTTTGATGAATATTTAATGTATTCAAATGTATCATAATCTATAAAATGTATAATATTATACATTTGATGAGTATTTTATAATGCATTCTTATGTATTTTAATTTCATTCATTCTTGCCCAATCCGAAAAAATCAAGAGATAGAAAAAAATTAGTGTAGCAATAAACATGACGCAGAATTTATTCCTCCTATTAAATTTTATTTTTTTCTTATTTTTCGCTTTTAACATATTACTTCATCATAAGTTTTTTAGTGGGAACCAAAGTTGGGCATGACATTGTTGGGATGATCATATATAGTTATCATCCAGATGAAATCGAAGAAAAATACACTAAAAATAAAGTGTTTTAATTGTTTAAATTCAAATGGTATCGAATTGGTTGGCATCCCTAGCCTGAACACACATAAGAAATTGTATCAAATCAGTATTTATAAAATAAATTCGAGCGTTTAGATCTTTCCCCCTCTTGTAGAAAGTTGAAACCAGAAAGGAAAACCTATAAACAGAAGTTTATGAGTCATGGACCTAAAAGATAAAAAATTTATGTAAACCAATTATTTCAGTTTTAGTTTTAGGTTTTTCTTTAAGAAAAATAGAACCTGATTACTAGCCTACCTTTTTCTGGCATAATACACACGCTCGATACGACAATTTGATGCTCTATACTTGGGAAATTAAATAGAAATCCAAACGCCATTTTATTTCTTGTGTATTTGCAATCGGTCCGGTTACCGGAAGCTAATTAATAATTTAAATTAAGTATTATTAAATTTTCTTACCTGTCTATTCCTTATAACTGACCCGAAAGCTCGGAAGACGTGTTAGTTTTTGCACGAAGGCGAGAACAGGAAATAGCAAAAATAAACGAAAGGATTTTAAACAATAATAAATATATTCACGAGAAATAACAAAGAAAACCTAAATCATAACAAGTGATTAACAGCCGCAAACAAAAATATAGAACCTAGCTTTAAACCCGCGAGTTTCTTGGGGACTCATCAAATCAAGGCAAAGCACAATTACAATCACGTAGCAATTTAAGTGAACCAAATTAAGGAACAAATATTTGTTACTTACGGTTATTACCTCATCGAGTGGACTGTTTATCTAGGGTAATCTAGACAGTGGCTAAGCACTTTACAGCACCCAACTTAATCATAGATTCACTTTAAGTTAAAAAAAAACAAAAGGGCGTAAAACTTGATTGTCGCGTTGAAGCGCAAATCAAGGGTGAAGTGTCTTTTGAAATTTCCTCCCCAAAAAATTTTCAATGTGAAGCTGGAGCCAAGGTGAAGCTGGAGAACCAAACTTTTCATGGAGCTGACCGTAGTAGCAGTTCATTCTAGGAAAAAGTGTTCCATTGATAATTGCACGCTATCTACTTCTTACAGAGTCCCTTTATTCTTACCGCCCTATATCTTTTAATTCTCCTTCTATCTAAGGACCACCAAAAGGAAATAATTATTCCTGTCTTATCTATTAAAAAGACATTCATTCAAAAATTGTACATAACTTGCATTAACATCTACAAGTTATATGCATTTGTAGAACATAAATATAATATGTCCTGCGTGTTTCAATATGCATATGCATTTCGTGAAAATATTAGCAGAGCTGGGGAGTACTTCAACGATGAGCGAATGTATGCAATAAATTTAAATCTATTACGCCCATGGAAATGAACGCAAATATAAGCGGAATTTTAATACTGTTTTCAACGTATCAACAACATCCCGCACTTTGAACCTTCCCGCATCGTCTCTAAACTATGAGCTGTAATTAAATATAAACGTTGCCAGTTCCGCATGCAGGTGCGCTTCAAATATTTACCTACAGTGCGATTTTTCACTTGAAAGATTTGTTTGGACAAGATTTTGTGAAAGCATAAAATATGAAAATATAGTACTAGACATAGTGAAGTATAAACAGAAAAGAAAACAAACATATTCTACCTCCGGGCGGAATTGTGGAATCATCTTTTGTATATTTGGTGCAGTGTTCATTAATTACCCTAATTCATGACGTTCTTTGTGCCAACGAGTACCTGAAAAAAAATAGTTGAAAATTTACTGAGACAAACAGTGTGAAGGAAGATGTATGAAAAATGTTATTCAATTATAGAATAAAACGGTAATCATTGTATCAAAAATATAATGAATATTGATTAAGACCATAGCATTTTGGAAGACTTTATAGTGATCAATGTATTCAGGAGCATAAAGTTACAAACAAATGTAAGCGTTAACTCAGAATCGTTAAAAGCCGGACTTTTTTAATTCATCGGGCGTAACGAATAAAATTGCATAACCAAAAAGTAGTATCGAAGATATATACCTCTAAACGCAACGACCATTATATTTGCCGCGATAATCGTTACGAATGACATCATGCGTACTACTATTTCCGACCGGTTTAACTTGCAGAGTAGCATTAGACATTTCGTGTAACTACTTCATACATGTTTATGCCTTTTTCCGGCACTCTTTAATGGAAGTCAATCGTAAAAATATACATTAAAGTCCTGCACTTCTACTTCGATGGGAAGCACAAGTAAAGGGACTAGGTTTATAAAAGTTTAAATACGCATATAAATGCTTTAGCATTAAATAGAATATACCCATTCCACCCTAAAGCACGCTCTTTAAGGTAATTAAAAAGAATGAAAAGATGGGATAATGTGACAGATGAACGTAAAAAGGATGGTAAAACACTTTTTACTTTTGCAAAGTGAAACTTTCAAGTTATGTTTATGGAAGAAGTAGTAGCGTTGCTTATTATGCCCCTTTCTATTTTACTGCAAGAAATGCCTCCTCTTGAAACGCGGAGAAGAGACATCTGCATGAAATTAAAATCGTCAAATTTTTTATAGCGAAAAAGAATGATGAATACAAAAATTAAGTTCGACTAAATTTTAACCGTTGGTTAAAATGTTTGGTTTAAATTTAGATTTCTAATTAGCAATCAAATAGTAGTATTATTTATTTTAAAGTATCAATCAATATTAGAGATTATAACTTTGCACAGATTATTTTTAACTTACTTTTATCCGTTTCAGAGATATGGGAAACCTGTAATATTCGAAACTACCTGAAATAAGGACAACCCTAATGGCACATACATGACTCATAGACAAAGTGTCTAGTAAAATATGTAAGCAATTAATAATGGATAAAAGCATGATAAGCTTTTGCAAGACAAAGTGGACGTTAGTAGTCTAATTAATTTTCAATTAGATTTAAGTTTTCCTATTTAGAAATTGATGGCAATCACAAAAATAAACGCCGTCGATAAAATTTTCATATTTAAAAACGACTGCCATTGATCGGATTTCTCAATTACCAAACTTCCCTCTCCGAAGTCTTGTTTTTCCTAGCTAAAAGTTTTCAAATTAATTCATGTCATATTCCAGAACACTTTGATATCTGCTCCTAATCGATATCTCCATAAAAGAAATTAATCCCAGCTCGAGACTCTCCTCATCAAATATGTAAATTGCATTAGAATTTTTAAATGCTGGCGTACCGATTTCCTATCAAAAGAAACTAGTATTATGTTTATCAATAATTTCACAACTAACGTTACTTTTACTTGTTTTATGATGGGGTGATTGAAAGTTAAGTAAATGAAAGCGGTGCGCAATGTTTTTGTAACCTGGAAATGTTTTTAATGAGAATTCGTCGTGATTTTTTTAAGTGAGGAGCGTTAATTTTATGAGATCTCGTTAAAAAAATCTTAATTACTAAACAAAACTTCCGCATTTGTGCGTCGAGGTAATTTTGTCAGCTTCTTTGATCTTTTCTACAAATTACAAATTACGGCACTTTTCTCTTTTAACAGGCTATTATTATTTTCTGCTTTTTCCAGACTTTTTAACAGTCTTATTTTGCTACTAAATTATTTTTAAATTCTCGTATAAAATCCTCCGTTTCTCCAACAAATGACAAGTGACATTTTCTAGTTCACGTGAAAATATATTTATATGTTCTACAAATTTTAATGAGGATTAATCACACAAGGTTTCTTTTTTTATTAAAAATTTTACTATGAAAATACAAAATGCGAACAATAGGTAAATATTAACATTTTTACTAAAAAAAGTGACCTGAAATATTATACCGCAAAAGGGATTCAGATTAATTGAATTTAAAATATCCTCTTACGCATTTATTTGTCATACTCTAGAAGTCTCAAATAATTGAAATGGAAACGAATAATTCAGAACGACTACGCAAAATGACAACTAAGATGATACGAAATTGTTTTCAATAAAAAATCCGCATTCCATTTTAATTTTAAACTACTTTTTGTTTTCGTTGATATCTTTCATCAGTAACTTTCTCCAGGTACTTTCTTCAGTATATTTTCAGACAATTGGACAAACTTGAAAATTCGTTTTTCGGTTTTTCGTCATAACTTTTATTATCAAAGTTTTAAACCTCTACCACGTTTCAACCTTTCAAAGTTATCATCAGGAATATTTTTCGTATGGGTGCAATTTATGTCGATGATACCACCAGGTGGAATTCCAACAGAGAAATTATCACAGAAATTCTGTTAATTGATTTACTTTAATTCGAAAAACGTGTCGGACCATTTTTTTAAACCGGTAATTCAGGACTAAACTTTTTTTTATTTTCTTTAAAACAACTTGGGAAGTTATTTAAAAGAGATACCACTGATAAAAATTATGCAACTTTCATGCACAATTTTGATTTCATTTGACATTTCATTTCAAATGCTAAAAAGTGACTTAAAAACCTATTAATGCTGCCTCGCGTCATTGTATTGCAGTAAAGTTATATAATAGAAACCATAGGTGCTCTGCCATAATAACATTATTCGTTTATTCGGTACATAATTAAAACTACATCTAATTACTATATTACCCAAATAGGTGACAAGCAGACTTATGGCAATAGTAGACGTCTGATTGGTTATACCACCTAGGCATAGAACAAAAATAACTGGTATTAATTACTAAGTACGCAAGAGAGCGAAAAAAACATACATATATAGTAAATATTTAGTACACAAAAATAAGCATTATCTCAGAAATGTAGTTTCTACCCGGGATCTGAAGTCACTCATGCTATTAACAGTATTCGGAACGTGCACGACAGTAGCGCCACCTTGCAACCGCAGTTCTAGGGGCATATGTCAAAAAATGTAGGACAAGAGCTTGTTTATTTTGTATAGATTAGAGTAAATAAAACATATTTAGAAAGACAATAAAATTATTTTTAGAAGAATTTGTTAAAAACTGTTTATGGAAAAATGGACATTACTATAAAAACTGGTTTTGAGAGTGTAAAACACACAATAAGTTTCCAGCCCCAAACTATGCTAAAAGGAAATAAATTGGTGTTAGCAGAACATGTAAGGAATGTAGAAGAACTGAGAACAAACGGCAGTAGTTATTTAATACGAGCCACCATCATTCGTCAAACATCGGTGACCTCAACACCCTATAAAACAAGTTTAAACGTAAGTACTCTCCTAACCTAAAAACATAATTATTAATCATTTACATAAAGTACCTATGTCAAACATTTTCATTCATTTATTACAGATCGATAATGCTCGGGTTGTCACTGAAGTAAAATGCAGCTGCGTCTATAACCAGAGCGGCAAGTGCAAACATGTTGCTGCTTTAATATGTTACATTAACAACAAAGTTAGTAATTCAAAAACGAGCAGTGAACAACAATGGGGCAAACCCAGTATTCGTCAATTTGTTGATTGTAAATATTCCAAAGGGAGATATTTTCAAGATATGTTTCCATCAGTATCCAAGACTGAATGTTGTGAACCACAATCAATATTACATCATGATGAATTGCTGCAAGAGTCATCTTTAAAACAAATACTACAGGCAACAGAGCAGACTCTAGATACAAGCCTAATAACTGAAAATATATCTGAAACATTGGACAACGATAAGTTACTGTTGGAGAAAGAAGACTGCTTAGCTTGTTTAAGTTTTTTATTTACAGTCCGGCGCGAATTCCAATTATATAAATGTGAATACTTACTAGCAGAAAATCTAAAAGAATATTATAATAAACATGTAGCTGTAACGGATGAAGATATTATTAACATTTGCTGTGATACAATGAAGCAATCGGCATGCTCAAACTGGTATGCTATTAGACACTTAAGGATAACTGCGAGTAAAAATATACATAGTATAAAATCACGTAAAAGTAAATCCATTCAAAGTTTAGTGTCAAGTATTTTAAACCCAAATAAAATTGATTGTGTTGCAACCCGATATGGATTGCGCAATGAAAAACATGCAATATTACTTTATCAACAATTAAAATTTTGTCAAGTTAAAACTGTTGGAGCAATAATCAGCAAAGAGCAACCTTGGCTGTGCGTTAGTATTGACGGTGTAGTAGTGGAGGATGGCTGTGTGACAAAACTGGTCGAAGTTAAATGTCCAATTTCATGTAAAAAAAAACCTGTAGTTGACTTTGATAATAATTTATGCAATGTTAATTACTTAGTATTTAAAAATAATGTATTAGAATTAAGAGAAAGCCATCCATATTACACTCAAGTTCAATCACAAATGTATGTTACTGGAATGACAATGTGTGATATTTTTGTCTATTCTCCAGTAACAAATGGTAGTGTGGCTGTACAAGTTAACCGTGATGAACAATTCATTGAAGAAATTATTAAGAAAAGTGAATATTTCTATTTTGAGCATTATTTACCAGCACTATATGCAGAATTTATTAAAGATAAAACCAAAGATAGTAAGAAAAATATCTCAAATTTATGCTAACTTATTATTTTATATCATTACTATAACACAACCAAAGTCAGTTAAGAAAGTGTTAACTAAAGAATATTTCTAACTTTAAGTTATTAATAATATATAATAATAATAACATAAGTTTTTAAACTTTGTGAAATAAGTGCAAAACTTTATAAAATAAAAAACAGTTATGTTTATGAAAAGTTTGTTTTTATTTACCTATTTCAACATTATTACTCTTGGAGAAGATCGGATACTGTAAATTAACTAAAACACAACAAACATGTACAATATCATCAATACAATTGAATAAATTATGAGGTATTTTATCGAGTACCCGGTATATTCTTAGTCTTTGCATAATTCTTTCGACATGAATTCTTACTCGTGCAATATCATAAGTCCTTTCAGTTTCTTCTTGAGAGAATTCGTTTTGTTTTCCTAAAAATGGGGGCATAATAATTTTCACTTTTTTACCACTTTCGTCTAGAACTTGTTTGATTGCAGGAAAACCTTTATCAGCCAAAACTTCATCTCCAGCTTCTAAAAGATCAACTAAACCAGATTCTACAGTCATTTGTGAGTCACTTTTTCTCCCACCTGCTACTTTGGATTTGAATGAAATGAATCCGCCGGGAGTAATTCCAATGAGAACTTTTGCAGTAAATCCTTTTTTGTAATGCGAGTAACAAACAACACGATTATCCACTGCTGATGGTACTTCAATTCTGAATTCAGTGCAGTCAATAATTACTCTTGTATTGATGTGATCTGGTCTGAAACACTGTGGCATTGTTGCCTGTACCGCGGCCTTATTCGGCCAAAAAACTAAATTAGCAGTGACAGAAGCTAAATTTTTTAAGATAGAATAAAATATACGTGAAATTGTAGTTCTGTGTATACCAAATAACACACTCAATGCTGAAAATGTTATGCCAATTTTTATTTTCATTAAAAAAATTAGAAGGCGGTCTTTCATTGAAACTGTACATTTTGTCACAGTTAATTTAGATAATAAAAATTCAAAATTACTAAATGACACACCAGCAAGATCTAGTAGTTCATTGTCATTTTTTATTGATGAAATACCAGCGAATTCTTGGCTTTTTGTTTCAGTAAACTGGTCTTGAAATGATTTGTTATCAGTGCCACAGTTTTTATCTTTTTTTCTTGAATTATTTGTCGTTACAATTCTTGAAGTTGTGGCTATATCTACTTGAATTTCAGCATCACAGCGATCAGTGTAAATGACTCTATTGCAAACAAAGGTTGTTTCCGTTACATTTATTTCAGAGAAAATATTGACTTGACATCCTTGATTGACCAGAGGAGGTTGATTTTGAAGTAATTCATATTCTTCTTCCATTATAATTTTATTTGTCGTGGTATCCAAGACTTCTGTTGTTGTGGTGTCTGCAACATGTGTGGTTCTTCGGTTTATCAGGCGTGTATATCTAGCTAATACATGTGACTCCTTAATCTTCTGCTGTCGATATACTTTAGGGAATATCATGGGAACATAACTCGGACTTGCTTTCGCGTCTGATTTTTTGCCTCCTATAAAATGCTCACTGCAAATTTTGTCGTCGGGTTTTGGAGACCATGGCGATCCATCAACACTAAAACAATAATTAGGTACTCAATTAATATCCTATAAAATGCAACACAAATAAAATTGATTTGATTAATATTGCAATTTTAGGTTAAGTACATCTAATCACTTACTTTTTCCTTTTTACAGCAGCTATCCATTTATTTCTTTGATCTAATTTCCAGACCGCTTTAGGAAAAACATAAAATTTGCACTGACTATTTCTGCTGTTATTTTTGCAGTCTACTATACAACAACAATAATGACCCATTTTCAAAAATTTCAAAACAACATTGACATTGACAAGTTTGTTTATTTACTGACTGACTGAGCGCCCTTTTTGTTGCACATTTCTGCCGCGACAAGCGCAGCGATCGTTTTCTTTATCCCTACCACATACTTCGCTCGAAGCGAATAGATATGAGCCGGTAATTTATTCCACGCGTACGCGATATTGTATGAAAAGGATCCCTCATATTTTGCTGTGCGGTGCAAGGGGGGTCTGATTTATTTGTGCTTTAAGTATATGTCTCTGATCTTTCAACGTTCGTTTGAAAGGAGTCCAATCGCTCAAAAGCGTATTTAAAGCTCCCTTCTTCAGCGCCTCATCTCCCAGTTCCTTATGGTTCCCCGTCAGCATGGCCGCCTCTCCGTTCTCCCCCAACAATGGCACGATATCCATCTCGAGCTCTCTAAGGCCCGGTGGTAGATCACTCTTTGTTACTTCGTTATTTACCATCTTCGTTAACCTCCTCAAATATAGCATGTTGAAGGCGACGCACACCAGGGCGAAGAAAATAATGTAATAGATCTTTTCCATACGTGCGACATCCAACAATTTCACCTTTTCAATCGGGACAGTCAGCTTTTAGAAAAGGGTTCCGTGCTAACGTCAATTGGTAACATATTTTTAAAACGATTGCGTACGCAGTTTTGCGATTTTCGCTCGCCCGATTGCATAAACTTCCCTTTACGTGACGGTTTTCGCTTAGGGCAACGTTTGAAAATCAAGTTGTTTTTCTGTTTGGTTTTCTAGGTTAGGTCAGCTGTCAAACGTAAATAACGGTCCGCAGTGCTTTCCAGAACGCACCCGTTTATTTTTTCATAGCAACTCTCTGAAGACGAGGGCAAACCCCCGGAGACACATTTAGTTTAAATATGGGAATAAAATATGGATTATTTAATAAATAATAATAATACAGCACCATCTAGCTGCAGAAAAGTTGCTTTTTTACTTATATATCACTACATACATATTGCACTATATATCATATATATACTATATATCATATATACTATATATCATATATATTGCTCTAAAATAATATCGGCTTTTTGAATGTTTGGAAACATTTTGTTTTAGGATGTACTGCAAAAGAGCTAATCTGTGGCTACCCTATCCTGTATGCGTAGGAAGTTGCGTGGTTGCATTTAAACGCATTTTTCTCAACAACCGTCCTAAACCGAGTCGTATGTAAATTTAACAAAAGAACCTTTTTATGTAGTTTTAATGATTAGTTTGGCGACTCACGTTCCAAAGTAACATAGTTTGCACATAGGATATATTATATTACATATAAAATATTAATTTCAGGTTAATATTTCAGCAAGCCTGGGGAATTTTCTTGCCACACGTTGCAAACGTATTATTATTCATTAACTTTTAAAAATGTCTTTTGGATGCTTCTTTAGAAACGATTTTAGGATCCATCTTCATATGAACTTTTCGGCTTAAACTTGACCGTATAATCACTCCCTGAAGTTTGGTAATGTACTTATTATACACCCTGTATAATTACGCAAAATCTCATCGTTTAGGAATTATTTGAGATTTTTCGGAAAAAAACGACATTGGTGTAGTGGAGTCAAAAATACCTACTAACCTAACCTAACTTTATTGTATTACACTGACAATTATTCATCTTAACAACCTGAACAATACGTAAACCGATCGATTTTTAGCAAGGTTCTTTCATTGTTAAACAATACTTGCATATCACATATTTAAACATGTATTTGCCTAAAGTCGCACCATTTAGAGAAGATCGGGAGGTTAGGTGAGGGAAAGTCGTGTGACTGATTCACACCCACTCAGTTTTCTTTTTTGGTACTAGGGTTGCCACAGCCGTTTTCCAGGCCTTAGGAAATACCGATTTTTGTGAGCAGCAGTTAATCATGTGAGAAATATACGGTAATGTATGTGGGATACACAAACGAATTTGTCTCAACAATAAACCATCCCAACCTGCAGACTCAGAGTTAATTTTATTAGTTACTGAGAGCACCTCCTGATCAGTGAGAAGTATAAATTCAAATTAATTAGTAGATGAGCGTCTATTATTTTTGTAATAATTTAACAAGTTAGTATCTACTTTATACTTTTGCGGACAGCATTTACTACATCCACGAAATGGAAATTATTTGATTTACATCTGAAAGATGTTCCAGTATGGTGCTACGTCTGGCCTTCGTAATATCAAGATATCTACGCCATAATTGTGCAGGTGGGCAGTTACGTGTTCTAAACTCATTTATTACGTTTTTTTCACGCTGTATAGCGGAATTAGTATAATTGAGAAGTTTTTTATAATAAAGAAGTTACATATTTTGACTTCATCCAATTCAACAACAGTTGGTGTTCGGAAGTTTCGGGTATAAAACGAATACATCCTATCCATCACAGATCGTAAATAAGGTTAATGTGGATGAGAGTGATTTGTTAATGCTGCTTTCATTCAAAGATTTCACATTCCACGTGAATATGGAAAAGTAGGTATGAACCAGCATACAGTTCAGACACTTGCAGAATCTACGAGAAGCATCTAAATTGGGCTCAAGCTAATAGATGGGCGATTGTTCAGCAGTCCCTCTCGGAGCAATACATTCTCTTCGGGAACACTAGGATATTGACGATCACCACATAGGAAGAAATAAGCAGTATCCAGACATCAACTAGAAAGAAGAATGCTATACATTTATGGAAGCCAGCTCTGTAAAACAAATAACGCGGGATAGCTACATCTTGACTTTGCGGATGCAGATAATATGTGACAAGGAAGTAACTCGCACATATAATTCAAAACTGAATAATGTGCGCTGTTAACAAGTGCTTTTCCATCCATTTGTTTATTTTTCTTGCATTTGTGCGCAGTTTAGAGTGTCTAGTAGATATAACAAATAAACTCTTCAAAAGTAAATGACTGTGGTTATAATTGGCATCGTATTTCGCGTCAAATGACCATCGTAAAGTGATTTTTACCTTTCTATGCGAAATTTAATTATATCATAAACATTGAAATGTGAAATCAATACACCATAACCATGAATTTACGTTCAGAAACCTGTTCCAATATCCGAGTTTACAGATAGGTACAATGTTTATTAGGCAGTTATCCCCGAAGCAACTGCTGAACAACGAACCCATTCGTACTCGGTGGCAGAACACTGGTACTAATAGTGAACTTCGAAATTAAACCTGTGCAATACGGAAAACCGACCAAACTTAAATTCATTAGAGGATAATATCAAGTTTGAAAAGTTCTTTTATAAGTTTCACACTCCAACCCGCGGGCTCTTTAACAAAACTTTGTAGGAGTGATTTATCTTCGTCAAAGTGATTATTATACACCAAGGAACTGAGATGCGTTATTTTGTCTTCTACCAAAGAGTAATTTAAAGATTCATAGCCATAAACACATCGGCAGAAAATGCTCTCTCAGTCGAGGTACACCTTATTATTTTTTCGTCGAATCTACCAAAAAAACTTACAAAATCCAGCGAATTGTACAGTTTAATTAATAGTGTAAGGGAAGGACGCAGATGGACAATATAATGCTGGGCGATTTTATGGAACACAGGTCTTTTACTCCATGCGTTTTATACTCTATGATGAGGAATCTGATTATTATGTGAGTATACAGAGTAAATATGTGAAAAAATTAGTACGTCCGTAAGTTTCAATACCTAGGAATTAATATCGTTAATAGTGGTAAAATCAAACAATAAGTAACTTTCGTAGTTTGCATTTGTTGACATCTTGTAGTGGTGGTAGAAATGCCGTATTCTATGCACAAATACACTACCCTCTAGTTTATCATCTGAATTACCCTCTTACACTTGCTTCTCTCTTAATGTCGATAACCGTTCGATAAACGATTCGTTAAACAATATTTTGGTATATAGGAAATTATACCATAATTACCGTTATTGTATTGGGAATGTATTTCTGTATATTAAAAAGTGACTTTGACGCATAATTACCGTAGTATTGCCAATTAATCGTGATTGAGCTGCGTAATTAATAACCAATATATAGAGTGCTAGCTGTTAAACGCATGTTAATAGGCCAAGGAATGTAATAAGCTTCAATATAATTTCAACGTTATAGAACAAAGCATAACATATTAATATTTAATATGTACAAAATTCACATATTTGCTGTATTCCTGGCATCCATAAAATGATTTCAACAGCTTTGTTTTCTGGTAACGCCTTTGTAAAAACACACAAAACAGAAAAAAAACGAAACTATAGTTCACGAGGAACCAATTTTCACAAAACATTTTATTAAAGTAGTAATACTTTTGCAGCATAATGATTATTATGTATGTTGGATGTCCATTTAATACTCCGGTCTTCGATTAAAGCTTTGTCGCTGCTTGGAAAAAAAAAGTGATTCAAAAAGACCCGGTGGATGGAGGTGTTCTTTTTTTACATAGAACATCTTATATTGATTTATCGCATTTGAGGCCTACTTGATTCCTGTATTTAATGCTATTTTATTTCTGTTTCCAAATGCATTGCTTCCAAGTTATGACTTTTTACCTATATTGATCGTTCATTTAAACTTCAATATTGATAAAAATTTAAATGACATCTTAGCAAGGTTTTTGTTTTATTTTTGAGTAGTGCTGAAACCCAAAATTATTATTTAAATATGGACATTTTCAATTCCATTTTTAAATGGAATGCCGTATATTTTATGGTGAGTGGCAATAGACTATTTAATTTCCTTTATTTTGATATCAAATAGTCTTTACCTTCAACTTGAAACGTGAAACTTATCTCTAGTGGTTTAAGTAGCGGTATTCTTTCTTCGAGCCCTTTAAAACAGGAACTGGGCAGGAACGGTTTGATTTTTTTGAGTTCGTCGGGGAATAGCGGTTAGGAAAGCTTGCGGAGTGATCAAAATGATTTCCAGGGACAGAAACATAGGTGTTTCGACTAATTTGTTTGGATTTCCAATGAAAAAGTTATTCTCTTTTTATATTTGCGCTGCGATGCCGTAACAACGGCCATGTTGTCTCCTGTGATCCTTAAATTTTAGTTATTGCTATATAAATATACAGACTGTTCTTAAAATGCTTTACTAAATTTCAAGGGTGATGATAAATATATGTCTTATAGTGTTTCTTAAAGAAGTTATAGCGGAGATAGTGACTAATATTCGTTCTTAATTGATATCTCAGCAAGCCTTGGAAATTTTTACACCAAAAACTTTGTACATGTACTTCGTTTTTATGTTACTATTATGACATAATTTTATAAGGGAGTTCGACAATGAAGACTTTCCGTACCTTTTCCGTCGAATATTTTTGTCATTTCGAAATTTTGTCGAATGTTTTTTGGCCATATTTTCTTTCGTATATAATTCGTCCATTAAAATTACACAAAAAGGTCGCAGAAAAAAATAATAAGTTTATGAAAAAATATTTCCAATACGAGCAAATTATATATGTATATTATAATCTTGTTTATTCATTTATTTGTCCACACCGTCTCCAAAACGACCGGTGCAATTTGGCTGATATTTGCAAAATTTCGAGATTGAGGTCCAAAAAATCAATTTAGATAGGTGCCAACTTTCAACAAACTCATTTTATTGACATATCGAAACAATCGCAACAACGATTGCGGGCACATCAATGCTTGGTGGTAGTTCTCTCTTGATAACATCTTTGTTTGTGTTTTTAATGTCACTCTAAAATTAATCATGGGCAAGTAAATAAGTTGCTGTCGATAACCCTCAACATTGGAAAAACTCACGTAAAGTCCATATCTCGAAAAAGTCCGACAAAATTGACATATTCAGCAGATTCCTCATGAAAAACTAGATCAATAATAGAAGATTTAGAAGATGTTAAAGGTAACCAATAGCAAAGCGCCGTTGTGTGTTAACCAATAGCAAAGCGCCATTAGTTTTGACTTTCATTTGTTACCATTTCTCTTGAGATTGTATATCTCGCAACTCTGGTCAATAATGACGGCTGCCACCTTTTTTACTTTCTCAATTTTGATGGTGAGATTTTGACATATCTGGACGAATATGGTGTTCTAAGACTAATGGTGCCATTTTTGTCTTTCTCTCTTCTAGAAGTATTTTCACATATACAGGGTATCCCATTTCCTCTAGACGCTATGCAACTTCAGATTTTTAAACGGAACATCCTATATATTATTACATTTTTGGGTTCCTTATGGAATTTATGGTCAATTTTATTAAACATTTGACCACAGTCGCACCGTTTAGGAGTTATTGGACATTTTTCACAAAAAGGTTAGTAATATGAGTCCTAATCCTCTTAGAGTTCATTTCAGCAAATAATGTTTCAAATAAAACTTACAGTACTTAATATCCCCTACAAAACGGCGTTATTTTCTTCTAAACAATAACAACTTCCATTTTTTAAATAGAACAACCTGTATATTATTACATTTTTAAATTCCTTGTGGAATTTATGGTAATTCCATTTATCCAACATACATATGTCCAAAATCGCACCGTTTAGCAGTTATTGGATATTTAAATTTAAAAAAATATATTTTTGCTTAATACACAGGTTGAAATTATATTGAAGCTTCCCTACTTCCCTTACAGTTTATTTCAACGAAAAGTATTTCAAGAAACGTACGATGCCATTTAAAAAAGGACTGGATGACGTCACATCTGTGATGTAGATAACTTCTAAACTATATTGTGTCGCGTTAACCTGGGACACATTATAGTTTAAAAGTTATTTAGAAACTTCTTTTTTCTTGAAATCAATAGAAATAGGAAAAGTGTTGCTAACAGATGGAGATGCAGACAGATAGATGGGTGGACCGATTGCCATAAATGGCACTATTAATCTTAGATTAGATTTAATTTTTGGAATAAATATGTTTTTGCAATTTCTGATATAAAATCAAAATATCAAAGGAAATTAAAATTGATTCATAACAACGAACTAAATTTTGCATGATATTCCTAACGTAAATAAGCATTAAAATGTTGCTCGTTCTGAAACTGTCGCCTTTGATTAGGTGCCAGTTCAAACTAAGTATCTTTCTCTTCCAATGCTGCAAATTTAAAGGCATATTGGTTAGTTG
>JAWQRJ010001224.1:0-16566 GCA_033557515.1 Diorygopyx duplodentatus
TTTGAGAGGAATTGAAATAGCGAGTAATATACCGGGTGTTCTATTTAAAAAAAGGTAACTGTTTGCTGCCATACTTTTTTGGCACATCCTGTACAAAATATTGTTTTTTACTTCAATACATTTTAAAAAGCCTAAATGTTTTGTATTTAACTTTTTTTTCCAGCTGTCTTAGTTTAGAAAATAATCGACCGTTTCCTTACATAAAAGCGACCCTGTATTTTTAATTGCATGATTTTTATTATTTTTTTATCTGTTTTAAAATACAAGTTTTGTTGAGCTCACATTGACGTGCCGTATTGTTTGTTCTTTTTATCCTGTTTTTCTACCGTAGACCATCCATTAGAAACATATGGGGAACGGATAAAGCTAGAAGTTTGAAAATTTTGAGTTGAATACCGTAGGAAGGGAACTAAAAGACAAAAATATTTTCAATAAGCTGGCTGTTCCGGTTATTTCGGAAGTCTACACCTTTGTTAATTTAAATAGAATGACTTAAATTTTAATTTTGTTTTCTTAATTTACATTCAATTTTCAACAACTTTCGTAATATATTTGCCAGGCCTAAACCTACTCGTTTTCGAGATATTGAATTTTTTCGCAAAAATTATGCAACTGCAGCAACATTTTGAAAATTGAATTTTCATAATTAGGCTTATGCGATATTGTTCATACTTCATTAACCATTAGTTGAGACATTGAACTTTTCAGAAATACACCCGACGGGACATTCTTACGTACATTCTTTACAAACTTGAATTTTGAAATAAGACAACTTTAAATAACAACGAGTGAGTTTTTTTAAATGGCACCTACCAAATATTTTTATCTTACCGAATGTAGAATTAAAATCCTCGTTAAACGGTATTGGGTTTCCTTATTCCTAAAATGTATCATTTTCCGATTATTTAAGGTTTTTCGAGCTCTTGCTGCAAAAGCAATACTTTGACAATACATTCATTTGTTTTAATTTTGGGTAGCCTACCAACTAGTTATGAATTTTGGCGTTTATGTAACTTAGGTTGCTTGATTTCATATTTAGGTTGGAAAAATAATGCAGGTATCATTTGGAAATCGAGTTATCAAGATATTTCACATGTTTAGTTCTTGACAACGTTGACAAGTCCTTACGGCTTACTGTGTTTTAAAATGGCAACATTTATTTATTATTCCTGGTCAATGCTGTCAAAATTAAAAACGTTAATTTAAATAAAAACATTCTTTAGAAACACTATTCCATTTTCAATAGATGGAGGCTGGTTCAGTTTTTAAAATGGGATAAAATAGTGGCTTGGATATTATTTTTTACATTCCTTTATTATTACAAGATATTTTAAGAGCATCAAGAACCAAAAAGGCATGTTTAATAAATTGTTGTCACTTATTCTGAGTCGCAGAAAATTTGAAACTAACTTCATACCTAAGTGAAAAATTATAGTTGACATATTTCAAATTTACGTCATTACTAGTTTAACTCAAAAGCTGTGCAGAGATATAATTTTTGTTTTGAGTGGACTAGAAACTTTTTGACAATTTGTCAAAAAAGATTGAGAAAAATAAATAAGAGTTAAATGGAATTCGTTTCCTACAATCTCGAGGAAACGAACTGCATTTAACTCTTATTTATTTTTCTCAATCTGTTTTGACAAATTGTGAATGGGGTATTAATTAAAAACTGAAATTACATATTTTGTAATCGAACTTTGCAGGCAATACATTTCCGCAGATGACATTTCTTCCTAATTATGAAAAATACGATAAGCTAATTTCTTTGAAATCCTCCAGTGCGTGAGATCTTACCGCCCTTTTGATCATTCTTTAGTTTCATTAGGTCGATTACAAACTTATTTCTTTATTAGAAAGAATACGTTTTAGGTATATTTCAGTCCCTTCCACCAATTATCCGCTTATTTTCATCAATTAATTCCTTTAGATTTCTAGAATTTCTTAAAAAGGACTGCTAACAGTGAAGTTTTCCAAAAATATTCAAGCTAACTCCTAATGGTCTAATATAAATTTAAAACTAATAAAAGTCAGCAGTGAAGAAATGGCATAGTTAAAAGATATTTTGAAATGTAAGTTGATTCTTAGCACAAAGGGGAATATGCAACCTGAAAGAACAAATGATAATGCTTATGCGAATGATTATTTTTAACCTATTTTTGGGTACTAATATTCACAAATATAATCTTGAATTTGATTCTCCAAAATTCAAACGATAGTTCAAATGCTATTAACATTCAAACTAGTTTGCAGTAGTTAATTCAATAGTTAATTCAAAATGAAAAATGCGTGATTCTCCAAAGTGTCTAGGAGCATTTTTCATCCACATTTTGAAAATTTCTAAATTCTCATTAGAAAAACGACAAAAATTAATGAACTTACAAATATTCTTATAGTTTCGTCAGCATTATTATCATTATATTACTACATATGTTTTATCCTATTATTAAATCAACATAATAAAGAGCACACGTTTCCAAATACCATAGCTCACTACTACTAATTCTTCCGACAGTTTCTCTTGTGCGCCTCGAAAAAAAATAATTAAGTCCGGAAATTATGACCGACTTCGTGGAAATAGCAGACGTGTTAAATTGGCCCTTTCCTCTCCGACCAACTGAAATCTAAAAAAGACATTCTCGCGCCGCGCCAGTGACGCGTGGCCACAAGTGCGCGATCGTAATAATTCCCATAGCCGGTCGACGGTGATACCTCTCGCTCACGTACGCAGGTAAATCACTACATAAAAGTGTACTTCCTCCTGTGCTGACGCAGTCACGGTGGCGGTTCTACGCGTACGTCACTTCCCGTTCCGGCTGCCAGATGACATCCCTGTCTGTCGCGCCTTGGCACTCGAAACGCCACCGCACATAAACATACGCAAGCCCCCAGACACTGGGGCAGACGCGTGCACCTTTCTTCGTATCGGCTAACGGTGAGGGCACGGATCTCACCACCTGCGCCATGTTGCGCTATCCCGCAAGAAACGCTCGCACCCAAAAGTGCCACAGGTGCGTCACAATTGCAGATACGACGACCAGAGCGAGTAGAAAGTGAAAATGTGTAAGGTTTCTATTGTTAGAAATGCTTGAAATACTAATATAAATGCTGTAAGAAATAACGCAAAATTGGTTGATTTAGATTTTAGAACACGATTTACCGATGCAATTTGCTCAATTTGAGCATACAATTGAACTGAACACATGATTCAACAGCGCGTTAGTCTTCAACAATAATTTAGATTTTAATTTTCAAATGCAAAAACCAAACTAATAATTAGTAATAACCAGTAATTTCAGATAGTTGAACATCTTTACTTTAGAACAATATTCTGCGCAATAATAAACAGCACTATACGGCCCAAAATATTTTCTCATACGCAACGTGTTTCGTTTTAAGATGGTTTTAAGGTTATTCCTGAAAATGGAACACCCTCCTTTATATAAGGCAATATTTTGGATATAGAGCTGAAAAAAGAATTGGACTTTGTTACTAACAACTTTTGTTTCAATGTTTTATTATAATTGAAATGCAGGGGAACTAGAGTTTCACTCACTCACCAGTCTGCTGCCAGCTTAATATTTCTGTGTGCAATCCAAGTGACAAATACCTTTAAAACCGTTAGTTTAAGCCTCTTTTAAACCTTAAGTACTTTTAAACAAAGTACGTCTTTGTTTCAAAATATTACTCAGTGGTGGATCTTTATATTCATTTTATATTTCAAAAACTTTTTATTTAACATATTATCAACTACTTCGGTTGCTTTGTATTATAAGTTATTTTTCAGGCTAATTGTGTAAATTAACCTTTAATTGTGTAAATTAACGTAGCCGACAGTTTTGGCGAACCATAGAGGGGTAATGAGTTGCACTCATGTTCTCATTTATTGGGTAATTTCTAAACCATGCAGCCAATTGAGTCTTCTCAGATACATGCACGTAAAAAAATAACGTGCATAAAAACGGAAACTTTGAATTTCGAAGCAGATCCAAACAAATACATTTTGCCTGATTAAATTAATTATTTATGCAAAACATGAAATTATGTTGAAAATTGTAAAACATCAACTGGTGTGGATCACTCACACGACATTCTCTCTCCTAAAATGTACGATGCCATATAAAAAGGACTCAATGACGTCACATCTGCGACGTAGATGACGCAAAAATTGTACAACCTATACCAAAAAAGTCTAGTTTTAAAACTAAGTTGGCCTTTGTCCAAGGGTTTTTTGACATTTTTTTTCATAATCACTTTACTAATTTTAGTCACTGGAACACAGAGTGTAGCTTAGAAGTTATTTGCATTTTTTTTGCAAATAATTAGTAATTTGCAGAAAAAATACATTTGAAACGATGAAGTTTTTATTTGAAACTTTTTTCCCTAAAATAAATAGAAATAGGAAAAGTGTTTCTAACAAACGGACATACAGACAGACAGACGGGTACCGACAAATTGCCATAAATGGCACTATTAGTCTTAGATTACCCCAATTCATCAAGATATATCAAAATCTCACCCTCAGTTTTTTTGACGAATGTAATACTCTCTTATACTTTCAGGTAAAAGAAGTAAAGGAATGTTGCCATGATGTTGTAAACCTGGATCAACACCACTTCCATCTTATAGTGCACTTAAAATTGTACCTTCGTATTTTTTCCTAGCATAACTTCGAAAGATTTTAAGCTATAAAAATGTCTTTAACACCGAAAGAAAGCTAAACGTACAAGCTTTCTAGCAATGTATAATAATTTTCATAAAAATAACTGAAATTGCCTTAAGAATTGGTTTAACACTTTAAATTTTACGAGTACCTTCATATTTTTCCCTAGCATAACTTCGACAAAACTTAAGCTATAAAAAATTCTTTAACACCGAAAAAAAGCTAAAAGTACTAACTTTTCATGGTAAAAACTAAAATTACCCCAAAAGTTGGTAATTTTCGTGGAAATCACTAAAATGCCCTAAAAGTTGGTTGCAAAATTGCAATTCTAAAATTCTTGTAGCACTTAAAATTGTACCTTCTTATCTATTCCTAGCATAACTTTGAAAGAACTTAAGCTATAAAAATTTCTTTAACCCCAAAAGAAAGCTAAAAGTATTAACTTTATAACGATGCATAATACTTTTCATGAAAATAAATAAAATTACCCTAAAAGTTGGTTGGAAAATTGTAATTTTAAAACACTTATTTATCACTTAAAATTATACCTTCATATCTCTACGAGCTATAACTTTAAAACAACGTAAGCTATATAAATTTATTTAACACCAAAACGAAGCTAAGAGGACAGGTTTTCCAACGATATAATACTGTTCATGAAAATAACTAAAAGTACATTGAAACGTAGATGGAAATGTTAAATTTTTTTGTGGGTCCAAAACTGTAGTTTCATCTCTCCCTGGCACAACTTCCAAACTACTTAAACTATATGAATTTATCTATAATTGAAATAAATATAAAAAAACAAGCGTTTCAATGATGTATAATAAGTTTTATAAAAATTACTAAAACTGTGTAAAAAGTTCCTTGGAAAATTGTGATTTTAGAATTTTCGTTTGGGCATCAAAATTGGAGTATCATGTTTCTCTCTGGCATACGTTCGAAATAACTTAAGCTATACAGACTTATTTAACACAAATGAAACTAAAGAAACGTGTTCAACGATATATAATATGTTTTATAGAAACATATAAAAGTGTACAAATATATGATTTTAATATATGATTTCATTTCTCATCCTGCCATAACTTCGAAACAGCGTAAGGTATATGAATTTGTTTAACATCTATACAAAGCTAAGAGAACAGGAGTTCCAATGGTGCATCTTAGATTTTAGAGAAACAGTTAAAATTTCACCAACATTTATTTGGAGGATTGTAATTTTAAAATTCTTATAGAGGTAGTATCAAAATTGTAACATCACGCCCCTCCGTGGCATAATTTCGAAACAATTTAAGCTATATTCATTTATTTAACATTGAAACGAGCCTAAAGGAACCAGCTTTCCCATGATGCACAGTATGTTTTAATAACTAAAATTGTACAAAAACTTAATTGGAAAATTGTAATTTTAAAATTGTTATATGGGACTAAAATTTGCGCCTTTATATCTCTCCCTACCATAACTTCGACAGCACTTAAGCTATACAAATTTCTTTAACGCCGAACGAAAGCTAAAAGTACTAACTAACACTGTAAATTAATTTCATTGAAATAACAAAAATTGAAATAGCTAAATTACCCCAAAAGTTGATTGGAATATTGTAATTTTAAAATACTTACTTATCACTTAAAACTCCTCCGTAGTACGCAAAAGGGTATTTCTCCTTAAGTTTTGTTGTCTGCAAATCCCTCTGTGTCTAGAATTCAATCCATTGTTTGAGAATCCAACAGATCTAAAGCTTTATGTTAAAAAAAAGCTTTATGCTTTATGTAAAATTTTATGTTTTTCTGTTGTTTAAAAGTTGTTGTCTATACAGGTGACCCAATAGTGAGTTGTTTTTATAATTGATTTTTGCATTTAATATTTCAATTTTTGCATACATATTTTTTTTGCAATTTCTGATGATATAAAATCAAAATATCAAAGGAAATTAAAATTTATTCAAAACAACGAACTAAAATTTTCAAACTCTCACCTTAATTGCATGATGTTCTTCGCAAGTATTAAAACGTTGCTCGCTCTCAAACTGTCGCCTTTGATTAGACTCCAAATTTAAAGACATTTTGGTTAGTAGAATCTAATATATCGGCTCCGATATCCAAACGACAACTTTCAAAGTAGGCATATAAGTTAATTAAACACTCCCAGTAGGCAACTTACTTGAGCAAGGCATCGCGACGGTAAGATCTACGCTAACCTTTAACTTGGCGTTTATATCGGTGTCCGGAGAAAATTTAAAAGTAAACGTACTGTTCAAGTAATACGATATTTTCGAATTAATCAGGTTCACTGAAACTGATTAATGCTTGAAAGCAGTTATTTCTCGTGTATTTCGTGTGTTTTGCTTAAAACTTTCTTGTACCTTAGGGAAAAAGTCCAGCTGTCGAATTTTATTCAATTTCGAGCCTCTGTAGCGCAGTGTGTTTCTCCCCTTCCCATGCTTAAGCTTTCCAGTGCAGAAAAAACAATTGAAAATCTGTTAAAAATTCATAATGCAACAGTTACTTAACTTAAAATAATGAAAACGTCAAAGTGACATTGGCAATCTCGCCATCTTACGGAGCACTGATGACCCGGCAGTTGAACATTTTAAAATGCACTACTACAATAGGTGATCCAGCTCCTCCTCCTTGCTGAACGTTATCGACAAGTATCCCCATTTCTCTCTTAAATGTCTCTTGGATTAAAGGTTTCCTTGCCTTCGTTATGGCGATGTCATCCGCCCCTGCTGATCATTTCTGAAACTCAAGTCTATTGTTGAGACTTCAGAATACGTGAAACAGTATGGTCCAACAAGACTTATTTAAGTCCCTGAAGTCTTATTTAAGCAGAAGATACGGCAACAACAATATTTTCCGGAGAAGGTAACATTTCTCTTTGCGGCTACAATGTTTGGTAACTAGGAAGTACTATGAGTTATAAGAGCATAAAATATGATGAGTTATAAGAGCATCTCACAAGATAATGTACTGGTGTTTAGATAGTCTGCTTCTGTTCTAAGCGAAAGTGCCTAATTTTTAGAAAATGCAACAATCGAAGAACAAGCCTAGTTAGTTCTGCGCACAATGCATGAAAATTCGGCCGACGAAAACGCAGTTTTATATAACTCTAATAATGCGCTTTCATGTAATGAAAGCCGTTTCCAAACATGTGTAGTTTTTGTTTTATAATAATCCAAATATGGCCATTTTCTAATTGGTAGGAAATCGACAGACGAAACTCACTTTTAGATGCGGAAAAGAACAAACTTTCTCGCGGTGCAAATTTAACATATCTTTAAGTTATACCGAAATAACCTTTTATGGAGAAACAATGTATTCATTTTATGGCTGAGATTTTATGGATATCCTAAGGCCGGTGGCGCTTATAGGTGAGAAAGCACAGTTTGGAGAACAAAGAAAAAGCTAAGCATATTGTTGCTAACCCATGATTTACTTTGTAAAATGAAGAATATTCATGATTTGCCACGTCTGTTATAATCGAATTAGGTAGGGAAAAGGAGTAATTTAACCGAAGGAATACACCGCTATTAAAGCTGTAATTAAGTTTTAATTAAGTACTGTCGAGTAAACATTAATTCCACATTTCTTAGGTTACGACCCAGAAGAAGTCGTTAAATTGTAAATCAATTAGATATGGCGAAATTTGATTACTACCGAGGATACAAATAGCATTTTCTGTAAGATTGGAAACTACCTTCTTGTGTTCGTAGAAACATCTGCAGGTACATGAAACTCTTCATCAGACCATACCGAATAGCGGGAGAGTTCTTTTAAGGTCGATAAACACTGTTCTAATGATGCATTGGAATAATATTCTGCATGTGTTTTTCAAAGAAAACAACAGTTTTGAAAAGTTATGAAATTTACCCGGTCGAGAAGAAACGATAATTCGTGATAACGCATTTCCCTCTCTTCTTTCAAATATCTCTCGTGGTCTAAAAGTGGAAGCCGGCGGTCATGAAGCCACCGAATATAATGTCACCCTGCAGTATTTACACTTTTAGTACCTCGGGAACGGGCGATGCTGGAGCAAGATAACCTCCGATAGCGGTCATTTCTCAGAAAGACCGTTGCCGACAACAAAAGTTGAATTATATATCGGCTTCGCCGCGCAAAGATCGGCCGGGTTGACAGGAGAGTAGGAGACAAATAAATGAGGTCGCGACTCGCTCGGCTCTCGGCGGCCTTACGGTGGTCCGACGGTGTCGCCGCCGCTACGACGGCGCTAGCCAATTATCGGAGCAAAGCGCTCCTCCGACGCGACGGGACGACAAACCGATCCAGCCGGCGGGAACCGGTGGTGTGTTTGTTGACTCGACACCTTCATCAGCGACCCCGCATTCCAGCGCTAACAGTTTTATAACGAGTCAATTCGGCCACCTCAAATTTAATCTCGGACCACACTTAGTCGGGGCCGTCAAAAGGTCGACCGGGGAGTTAATTGATTGGAAAATGTCGGTGATTAATTCGTCTTGTGAACAGGTCTTCAGAAAAAGGGCATTAGTGTGGAAGAAAATTAGTAATAGGGTTTTTAATTGGCCTCTAAAACTTAATCATCGAAATCTATAGAGTTTCTCTTTCGGGGTTCCCAGATATCTTGTTGGGATTTCTAATTTCTTATAATCCGAGAATTATAAAAGGATTGTGCGACTTTCGATGACGAAACTTTGAATTTTGTTTCTCTGTAACTTTCTGTGAAGTTCCATATAGAATGATTTAACAGATAAACTTAGAATTTTTTTTGTTAAACGCAGCCTGCTACTACAATATGACGAGATTAAATATAATTTTGCAGAAAAACGGTAAATTTAATTTTAAGAAAACACATTTTTTTAGTTTCGAAACAGTAAGTAGAATCCACGTAAACTGTCTTAATTACAATGAGCAATTCAATACAAAGTTGCACCCAAAACTAAGACGATCTACAAAATGTTTCCGAAATATGAAGAGAATTCGTTTATTGCAAGCATAAACGAATCACACTTTCGGCACAGTATGTAAATAAAATTTGGTGATTATGAAGTCGTAGCTTTGTTCGCAGAGTCAATTTATGATAGTTGCCAAAAATTACTGGATTTTTTGCCCGATGCCATACTTAGAATCTGATAGAACCCCCGATTGTTATCAGATTCTGAATGCACCATTGGACAAAACAATCAGCAATTAATTATAAATTGTTTCTGAGTAACTAATGTTATGATTTTGAATGGACTTCTTTTTTGCTGACTGACTTTTAGGACATAATTTATAACGTTTGTTATATTCATCATTTTATCGAGAATATGAAAGGAACTAGAATGAAGATAATATGTAATTATTAAATATGCAACATGAATGACCTATTAAATAAATTAAAAAGAAATATTCTGCTAACACATTTCTTTTTAAGAATTTGAAATTATTCTCTCAATCCTCTTAATTCAACCTTATGGGGCAGAGGTTCTTTTTTTAAATCCTTGTATTCTTAGGTAAATATGCTCCCTAGATAGTATTTTTATAATTCACGCGCTATTAAACGCACTAATCTTGTATGTATGTATGTGTTCCCCAGATCCGGAAGACGGCTTTAAGTTGCCGACCGATATTTGCAGGATTTCAATAATCTGGTGCCAGAAATCGATTGAGATATGTCTCGGCTTTCAATAATCTGGTGCCAGGAATCGATTGAGATATGTCTCGGCTTTCACTAAAATCATTTTATATCGTAAATGAATAAAATAGTGACGAAAACACATGGAGAACATTCATACAGAACTGCTGGCGGGATCTATCGGCGGTAGTGATACCGCTCTCTTTCTGGGGAGGCTCCCGAAGGGGAAACACATAAAAGGTATTAAAAGGAGTAAAATCTTTGAGAGTTGGCCGATTTTGAAGTTTTAAAATTTTGGATTTTGGATCTTATCTGGTGAGAAGATTTAATCAGTCATTGGTTGTTCGGATAAGCAGAAATTTGCATACGTTTATTTTTGGAACCATTTTATTAAACCACACGGTTTCACGGATCTTTCAGCCAACATTTATCGTAGTCATCTTTAGCCGTTTACTATCTAGAAGTAAGTTTTTCTCTGATAGGTTTTCCTGTTCTACAACATACATTTCATTGTATCCTGGAAATTGTAATTGATTCCTGGAAGCTGATCCCATGATTCCCGAGGAATTGAAGAGTGGTAGCAGCGTAAAGCCCGTTCGACTTGGACGTAGAACATTTCGTTTGTAAGAGGTTACGCTATGAACCGAACGTTAACCCTTTCATCTCGAAGAAGATCTATCTATCCATGGAGTGAAAACATCCACTACGGAGCCAGGTTTCGTGGCCACGAAGGAGTTTTTGCATGGAGATTGCCGGTCATTAAGGGAACCCATCGTTACGAGAGATCGTCGTCGGGGAAATTGGATTTCCCAGATAAGTAATTCGAAAATTTGGGGTTTGGATTTGATTATTTGATTATGTAATGTAATAATAGATTTCATACATTACCTGATTTGTGATTGATTTTATTCAATTTAAATGCTTATATGGAACACAAACTTCTAAAAGGTTCTTCAAATATTTTGTTTTTCAAATACGTTGAATTTGCACATGACCAAATATAAAAGTTTATATTTAATATTAGTTGATTGTGTAAATTGATAATTTGGTTTTTCATAACTTAGCCTACAAAAGGAATATTTGGTTTATATCCTTGAATTTCTGCATGTCACCTGTAATACGAAACAGGAATATAGTTATCCTATACTATTAACGCGCTAATCTTGTATGTATGTATGTATTCCCCAGATCCGGAAGACGGATTTATGTTGCCGGCCGATATTTGCAGGATTTCAATAATCCGGTGCCAGGAATCGATTGAGATATGTCTCTACTTTCACTAAATTCATTTTATATCGTAAATAAATAACTGGCGACGATTAGGCCGTACGATGGCGCCACCAGTCTCAAAAAAGCGGTCCGCATGTGACGCGTGCACATGGTAACAAATAAGTGTTTTTTGTGTTTTAAACATAAAAAAATCGCTTTTAGACATAAAATAAGTTTTTGTTTATTATAGCTAGGTTGCTATAATAGGGAGAAGCGTTCGTGTGCTGGTCTGTTAGTTTTGCATTTCACCACACGACGACGCTTACTTTTTATAAACTGAAACAAACACTGAAAGTCTGAGCGGAGCTCGGAGTACCTGATAGACCGAGCAATAGCTCGGTCTACCAGATACTTGGTGTTAAATGGTCAAGTATACTTATTTTTTATACAGAAAGGTATTTCGAAGCGCTAAGAAATGTTTTCTATCCGTATTCACTTTACTTATAAATGTCGATAGAGTGAAGTTGGCTCTAAATTTACTAGTCACTGTTTCGTAACGACATAAATATTTCAAAAGTTAAGTTTATATTTTCATTGGGCAATGTTTTAATTATTCAATTTCGATGCCTTTATTAATGTTATCCGTCAAGTATAAGAATAAGTTTCAAAACATGGAAGGCACTGACCGAATTCAATCATTTATTTTGTATATGGTACAGTGTTGTTCAATATACTAATATTAATCTACTTCAATGAGAGTTTATGGTTCTTTATTATATACCTTGGTTTTCGAAGTTTCTACAATTAAGAGAACTTTTGACAATTACAATTAAGAGAATTACCGAACTACGTTACGATAATTCTCACTTCGTTTTGTTTTCTAAATTTCGTGGCGCTCTCTTCTTTTTACATCTTTTGAACCCATTGACTTTCCCACTGAGCATTCCGGAGCTAAGGGACTTAATAGAGTTTTCTAACAAAAAGAACATTTTCCACCGTGTAGATAAAACAAGCGTGTTAGGACGTCACATGTGTGACTGAAAAGTTGTCTCATCTGAGAAGACAATATTTTCCCAAACATTGAGGTTTAAATGCCGCTTCGCAAAAATTACTGTATCTCTTTTATTTGTCCCGATTTAATATAATTTTTTTATAGCACATTGATTTCGCAATTCTGTTTGAGCAAACGTCTTCTTGCTGTTTTTACAGAATCAGGAAAAATGTTGTGTCTTCCGCTGTATTAAAACGATGTTCTTTAAGAAAATTTATTACTTCCACGTCCTCTTCAGATGAGATAGCTTCCTACCACTCATTCTTCGAGGAATGGTTCCTGTTTGTTCAAACTTCTTTTTCGATAAGAGCACCTTTCGTTTATTCACATTCGTTTCCATAGCATTATCTCTTGCACTACTACAGCCTATTAGTCTAGCTATAATAATTGGTTTTTGTATTTCCTGAACAAGCTAGAAGACTGGATTACTCCTATTTTAGGATGTATTTTAGGTGTAAATAAATATGTATATATATATATCCGGCTATAGGTGCGATCATTTCAAGGAACACAATTTTCAAAGAGACAGGAGGTCGCGAGTGGTTCAGAGGTTAGAACGTCCGCCAGGATAGCGGAAGACACGGGTTCGAGTCCCGTCTCGGAGACGGTTTTTTCTTTGAAAAAAAAATTCTTTGGTATAAATACTTCAAAAAAGTCTCACATAGAGGATCGATAAGAAGATATAGAAGAGATAGTGTATTAGTCAATGGATATCACAGGATATGTCCAAAATGACGACCAGTAACTCTTGCGAAGGCAAATTGTTTCACGGCAGTCTAAACTCTCTCTAGACTATCGCGAAACAATTTGCCTAGACTTTAGACATTTACCACAGAAAAAGTTTTCGCGCAGAATGCATATCGCGTGCACAATCGACTTACGGCGCTGGCGGAGATTAAAATAGATTTAAGGCTGGAAAATAGTCTCCTGCAGAATGGGTGCATTCCGCATTATTTTCATAAGCTTAACATTCATTTGAAGCAATAAAAGGAATGCAGAATATTTAGCAGTTATCGCTCGTTTTTGACATTGTTAGTTTTATTGAAATATTCAAAAGAACACCTGTTTATGAAATTAAAAAGCATATGTTTTAAAAGGTATATACTATGTTTCAATGTTAGATTCCTTTAAATTCAATGTCACATGTGGAATTTCAATACTCATTTATCTAGACGTGTGCTACCCAGCATAAAAACAATTAAAAAGGTAATCTTCAATTTGCTTGAAGTTTATTATTATAGAGCTAGTATTTATAGACATTAAACATCATACCGGCTGTAAGATCCAAGCGTGTCTAAGAATTTCACTCTTTACAGCCCACTGTACTTATCCTTGTAATGTCTGCCTTTAGCGACTTTACGAAACTTTTATAGCGGGTTAATTGCAATTTCCACTTTTTTTGTAATCCGAGACGAATGGCACATAAATCTTTCAGCATCGACGTGCAATCCTACGTCAAGTAAGTGCCTTGCGAATGCACGCGCAAAATTCAACCGTCCACAACGTTTACAACGTAAGTAATTTTCCGAAAACGTTCGATTAATGAAAACACTAATGCCCAATAAATTAAAACTTAAATTGCCGCAATAACATACCGATTATTATCTAACGTATAGTTTGCAACGCATTCCACTGAATCCACTTCGACTAGCGACGGCTTCCTATAAACCATTCCGCATTAAGATGTTCGCCCGCCGGTAATTACTGTGTGGTGCCTTCAGTGGGAAACAGCTAGAGGAACCATTATCTTTTCAAAATAAAATGCTATGCAATGCTTGTTACCTGGTTAGGTTGCACATAGTTTTGCGGTATGCCACCAGGAACGGTTAAAATTCTTAATTTCTCACAATTGGCAATGCCACTCGTGCCTCGAGTGTTGTACAAATGAGATGAGGTCATGCTTAATAAGCATTGCTATGAAAGCGGCGAAGAGACATTAAGTTTAAAGCTTCTTTCACTGTTATGGCGTTTTCCACATTCCTTATTCTGTGTCGCTAAATGTTATAAAACGTTGTAAAGGTGTAGAGATTTCCTCAATATAAGTAAGATCGGGCTTTTACATGATCTCTGTATTTAGTAGAAACTAACAAGATGATGTGCAAAAAGATAGATTAATTGAAGATAACTAATTCATTTAAAAAAATATATCCTTAGTTCGCACACCACTAGTTACGTACCACAATACAGGGAACATGTCTCAACAAATTACGGAAAAAATGAAAGAGGACAACATTATTATATGTAGAAACCCGACACAAACAGACGCAATTACACGACTCACATCATCACCTCTCACAAAAAATGGCAGCCTTCTATGCTTACGCCCACAGAATAATCAATAATATCACACATCAATAAATAATACAAACAGAAACCAACATCATAATGCAAATAGCAACAAACAACAAATACCAACCAACAACAGTACAAAAAATAATAAATAAAATAATCAGTAAGATAAAAACCAAAGATGACATAAACAAATTAGACAAAAATGTAGTATACGCCCTTGAATGCGACACCTGTGGTGCCATTTATATAGGATAAACTGGAAGAAATATCAGTACTAAGGTGATTTATGCAAGAACCGAGAACGTTGACAAATATTATTTAATAAACCATTTAAGCCCGCATATGGCAATATTAAACCTTATAAAATAACTATACACCAATACCGTGTCACGCAAAATATTCATATTAGATGTGGTAAAACATGCACCTGGATTTCTTTATAGCATAATTGAAATAACAGTTTAATATTTGATAAGTTAGCTTAGAATTGTAGGTTTGACGTAAATAACATAGTATACGGTCTCATATTGTGAGAAAATAAGCAGCGCATACATACACCATATGTATGGATATTGGAACTTGAGAACTCTGAAATGCGGCTGAAGTATATTTAAGGCGGCCGTGAAGCGGTTTTTGTTTTCGTTAATTGAGGACGACGGTGCACAGTCATCGTCTGGGCTTCAGATCGTAAACGGGTCGGAATCGCGGGTGTCCCAATAAATCGAAATATACCCATCTGGAAACAAGACACCTTAAACTTGTCAACGTGCGGTAATCAATAGATCCTATCGCGCATAACGAATCACCGGCACCGGCGGCGACTACCACACTCATTAAGGCGCGATTGTTGGCCCAACAAGATCTTCGAGCAAATGAGAGAAAGTCATATCACTTCATGAAATTACGAAAAATATGCATACTACAGTGTAGATGAAAATACCGACCCCAATCAAATAAAACCTAAATCTTCACTCTATCACTTTAGCAAATTATGATCATTTTATGATAGAGAAAATGCTTTGCAAGGATTCATTGTTGCAAATAATTTTCACACCATAGCAGTATCAGCGAACGTTTATAGTATATATATAACATACTTCATCTACTTGACCTGAGTTAACCTAATTTATGCGGCGACGCCCATTCGGTTCAATACTTACTGCATACCATAATAAATTCAATGTGCTTTTAGATGTTTTCTTAACAGTCTTTGTAAAAACGTATTTATTTATTTTTGTTGTTAATGAGATACAAATGAAAATCTATTTCTGGAGACCATTTGTAAATGGCTGCGGTGGAATCATGCAAGGACATATGATAAGTACAAATTTTCGATATACTTACATACCGGGTGTGAGAAAAGTCTGAAAACGGTCAAATATCTCGAAAACAAGATGTTTTTGAGAAAAATGTTTCCAACAAAAGTTGTAGAGTTTTAAAAGTTCTAATTAATCTTATATTCTTAAACGCGCTAATCTTTTATATATAAACTTTTATATATCTAATATATATATTTGCACGTTTTGTCTAAGGCACGGAGCCGTAAGCGCGGGTGATGTTTGCGGGAACTGGAAAAGTCGATTGAGGTAGGTCTCGATGTTCAGATAACTCGTTTTAATCTTTTATCAGCGTCGGAAGATTGTAGGAAAAAACAAACTGACCTGTTCGTCAAACAGGTCAGTTCGTCAACCAGTCGTACACTCTTGGACAATCTTGGTTGCATATATGAACTAGCTCGGTCTATTGCTATCCGGG